>CAJNDV010035230.1:32570-56403 GCA_905221635.1 Symbiodinium sp. CCMP2456
GCGGAGACATTGCTGGAAAGTCGGTCCGACTAGCAGTACTAGTAGTACTAGTATTACTAGTAGTATTAGTACTACTACTACTACTACTACTACTACTACTACTACTACTACTACTACTACTACTATAGTACTAGTACTACTACTACTACTACTACTACTACTACTAGTACTACTACTACTAGTACTACTACTACTAGTAGGACTACTACTACTACTACTACTACTACTACGACTAGTACTACTACTACTACTACTACTACTACTACTACGACTAGCACTACTACTACAACTACTAATACTAGTATTACTACTACTACTACTACTACTACTACTACTACTCCTCCTACTACTACTACTGCTGCTACTACTACTACTACTACTACTACTACAACTACTACTACTACTAGTAGGACTGCTACTACTACTACTACTACTACTACTACTACTACTACTAAGGTTCTTGGCTCTCAGTTGTGATCTTTTCTTCGTGCGTGAAACTTTGGGGCCCTGCTTCTAGGAAGGTAAGCTCACTAGCTGGATTCCGGTCCTCCAATCTGAACATTGCACGTAGGCTGCAGGATGGCTCTGCACCGTCGCATGCGCACACAAGCACTTCTGTTTCTAGCCCTGAAAGCAATAGTGCTCCCTCCTCGCGGGGCGGGCTCCTCACTGCCGTGGCCCGATACTCAGTTGCCAGACCTGCTGCACCAGCCTGAACATATTCAGACTGTCGCTGCACTGACCCGCAATCCGAACAGCTGCAGGCATTGTTCAGCCGGTTCGAGCATTTTAGGCTCGCTCACGAACGCCGAAGGGGCGTGGCACAGCTGCCGCTGCGACCGCTGCAGAGGCTAAGGCCAAGCCTGAGGTGGCATCGCCCTCGTCTCCGTCAGGGCTGTCGATGTTTGGGGAGTCAGACGATGAGCCGACGGCTACCAGTACAGCAGGACCGCCACGAGGGCCTCCCCCACCGACACCGGTCAATCGTCCGGTGGGAGCTGTTGATGGAGCTGTGGCACCGAAGGCGGGAAGGACCAGCGGACCGAGCGGCCCCAGCAATCCCGGTGGTCCGCCGCCGGTGCCCACGCCGGGGCACCCGACGCCGTTTGCGGCCCCTGCTCCTCCTGGTGTCCCGAGTACGCCAGTGCAGGCCTTCGAGGCGTTCAGGGCAGGGCTTGCGGATGCTTCGATCGAGGTGTCGCACACCGCCACCGGCTCTGGTCAGCGTGGACGACTCTCGGTATCGGTGCCACACGATCTTGGCTTCGAGGTGGAGATCATCGTCAGGACGCATCCCCGGGACCGAGTCTAGGAAGGCCGCACGTGACAGGTTGATTTGCTCGAGCAGGGTGCCAAAAATTTCTTTGCTCTGCTCACTCCATGTAGCTCGTGCAGGCGTGCTGCAGACATGCAATACGATGCCGTCTAACTCAGGCGCCATGTCGGGACTTCCCTCGGCTACCAATGGTGTCCTACACCCAGTGTGGCTTGAGACTAACGCCGCTCTTGACTTCTGTGCTCACACCTCACACCGCAGGAGGCTGGCCGGGTCGCGGTCGCCTCAGCTTTCTTGCGTCCGGCATGCCTGAGTTGTACCACCCGGACCCTTGCACTACCCCAGGACCAGTTGCCGTTGGCCGTTGCGGTGCAACCTGCGACTGGTACGTTGGCCCAGCTCTTGCAGCCTGTGCTTCCCAATCACAGCCAGGCTCGACTGGCCCTTGTGTCCTGCCAGGTACCCAGCTTCCTTTTGACAACAACCATTGGCCTCGGGCTTGGATCTCTTGCAGTGAAGCCGATCTTCGGTTGTACCTCCTCGCCAGACTGTCTTGCATTCAGCTGCCTCAAAGCTCTGAAGTAGGGGGGATATTGCCTTGCATATCGCATAGGTGCTTTGGCAGATTCTTGCAACAGCCCGCTAAATGGTTCCACCCTGTTAGGTGTCCAGCTCGACCCGTAGACATACACCCTCCCTGTCCTGGCTGTGTCGCCGCGGAGTGCCCTCGCCCGGTGCATGGTCCCTCGCTCCACGCTGCGATGCGCAGCGGGTATAGACGTCAGCGCTATAAGCCAGGGCAGCGTGAACGCCGGGCCAATCGAGTTGTGAGAGAACTCTTGGAAGAAGCTGGCCAGGACATTGGCTCTGGTCGCGCCTTGCCCCCCATTACTCGCTTCCATCCACGGCTTGCTCAGGCCCCGGCTACCGCAACCACCGATGATGAGTACGAGGAAGTGGAAGTGGAGGATGAAGCACCGGCCCTGGAATCGCAGGTTGGCAGCTCATCGACAGCTCGAATGGCACCAACGCCTAAGTACAGGGCCAGAAACAGGCATGCCGTTCTTCCACAGACTGACGTGGAGCAACTGGACTTGGAGGTAGGAGCGGCGTCTCCTCCCCTCCCTTCGATCTGGCATGAAGAGTCTGTTGTTGAGGAGGTCCCACAAAAGGTTCTGGTACCAGGCTCCGGGTCACAGCAGAGCACAGCAAGCCCTGCAGGAAGCAAACTGAGCCGGGAGCATATCCGACGTATGTCAAGGGCGATGGCGCGACGTGCAGCTCGGAGGTCGCCTTGGCCTCGGTGGCTCTACAAGAAGCCAGCTACTATCCAAGGAAGGCGGCATGGTGCTCCCCAGACCCGACGCTGGCGGGCGGGGCCCGTGGCACAGGGGCTGAAACGACGCTGGTCACCAGCATGGCGTCGCATCTATCAGGAGTGTAACCGCACCTGGCAGCTCTGGCGGATCGGGCAGCCCTTGCCTGTTCAGGACTACTGGCGCTTGGCATGCGCCTATCGTCTGGTGTACCCCAGAAAGGAGTGGGCGAACATCCAGAAGAACCTGATGCGCCTCACAGGTCATGCCAGGTGTGTGCATATTTGTCGCCTGGTGGAGTCTCATAGGCGTCTTGACAAGCGCTTTGACGCTTCCCGCTTGGCTGCAAATTACTTGCCTGCTGTCGCTGCGTTGGACTGCCGCTTCTGTGCCTCCTCCCCTAACGCACCTCCTCCAAGCTCTGGTAGTTCCCACATCCTCTACTCAGGCAGCAGGTCACGGACTGGCGTCGGGGCGTCAGCTACCTCAAAGAGTATCGACACTTACCCTTGCGAGAGGTGCACTCGTCCTCGGACTCGACCCACCCACAGGTCCCGTCTTGCTTTGTGTGTCGACAGCTTCCAGCTCGTCTCCCACGGCGCTATGGCAGCACCCGAACCACGGACCCGGCCTCATCTAGCTCCGACTTCACTTTGGACTGCCTCAGCTGGCTTGAAGGTTTGCGCCAAACACCAGGCTCTCTGGGATTCGTCGCCTGGAGTTCAGAAGCTTCTGTTCCCTGGCAGGAGTTTGGGGTGGTGACGCAGCACCTTCCCGGGCCCCATTGTCGGGTCTGCCTCAGACCCTCTTCGCAGGTTCTGTTACGTCGGATCCGTTGGAACATGTGGCCAGTTCGTATGCCTGCCGGGCACTTCCGGCCGTCAAAGAGGCCTGGAGCCTTGTTGCTAGTCACTCGGCTGGCCTTCGTTGCTCAGGCCCCTCTTACCGGGATGAACAAAATTGGACCATGGAAGGCCGCCCACTGGTCTTACTCACTCTTTGCTTGGCGTTCTTCAGCTCGGTTCCTCGGTGCCTGTTCTAGGATTTCTATGCCGGTCTGGCTGCTGAGGGGCCTGGGTCACCACCAGCCCCAATGGTTGCTCGCCCGGACTCGATTCTGGACTCTCTGGACTAGGGGTCATCCTTTATCACTGAGGGAATTTTGCTGTGACGGACCTTGCTTGGGGAAAAGTGCCAGAATCAGGGTCTATGTTTGGAAACTCTCGATCGGCCGATGTATACGATGCCGTCGGCGAGTACAGCACCATAGGTATGCCTTTCTAGGCGCTTCACTCGCAGTCTTCATACCTGGCTCTTATCGCACTCTTCAGTCAGCCGTTGGCACGGTTTGGCCAGGCTCCTGGGGTCCTCATCATCCTGTTTTTGTGGACTGCTCGGATTACGCCTTATATCACAGTTTGAGAGCTATCTGGGTTCCAAGTCCCAGAGTCCTGCTGCCCACTGGGCGTCCAATATTCAGTTACTTGTTTTCCTTTTGGTCGGCCAGACACCGAGCAGGATAGAACCGAGGGTTGGGGACCTTTGCCGTCGGTTCCCGAGATCAGCCTGGTACCTAGCTGGAACATCTGGTTCAGTGCTGGCTGAGAAGCCTAGGCGTGAGTTTGCCAAAAAGTTTACTGTGTCTCCGGCAGACACCCGTGTCCCGGTGACCTCTTGTCTCATCATCACGAACTTGCAATCGTCTTGCAGACCAGAGGGTCGACCCTCACTGGTCGCTACTTTTTCCCACTCAGTAGCGAGGAAGGCCGTAGCCGTGTCAGGCTCAGGTCTTGGCTCCCTCACCTGGAGTCTTCGCCTGCTGCTGCTTCTCACTAGGACTGCCTCAGTGTGCGCCTACCCTGGCTTGCACACGCCAATATCGTCCTCGCTCCCCCTGACTGCTGCGCACAACAAGCCGCCCTCTCAGATATCCAAGCGTTCATACAAGCGAGCTCTTGCACGGGCTTCGGATCCTAGTCAAGGTGGGACCTGGTATAGAGGTAGGTGGCACACCCTGCGTCAGCTGCATGGGCAATATTGCCAAAACCGCGCTCAGGTCCCCGCCCCGGCGTCGAGGCACAAAGCCCGGGCCCGTGGCGGGTCGTGAACTCGCACAGGAACGGCTACAAGGCCGCTGGTGTCATGGTTTTACTCCACCACAGCATTCTCAAGGACGCGATCCTTGCTTACTCTGAGCCGTTTCCAGGCCGAGTTTTGCACCTCCGCATTACACACCGGGCCTGGGCCCTTGACTGCATAGCGGTATACCAGCGGCCAATGAACTGGCAGCGAGGAGCGAATCCAATACCAGCAGCAGCGGAAGAACCATCACTGCCTGCCCCTCAGGTCAGAAAGCAGGTTTGTGATTCCCTCCACCAATTATTGGTCGAGCTGCCGGCCAGGCATACACTGCTGCTCCTGGGAGACTTTAACACCCCTCTCTCCCTACATGCTCGGGCGGGCCGCAGGGTCGCGGACTGGAATGGGCGCCTTCCTGCTGACGCTGGGCGTCTGACCCAGCTAATGGACGATCATGGACTCACGCGTTTGAATTCGTGGTCCCGACGAATGGGTCCCACATATGTCTGGGATAAGCAGCGCAGTCTCATCGACCATGTCTTCACGAGAACTGCACAAGCCACTCCACTTGCCAGGCTCACTGGTCGGGATCCCTTTCGTGTTGCTGCATGGCGCTCAGGAGGCCGACACATTGCCCTAACTGGAGTTCTCCCGCTGATACGATTTGCCGCCCTTAACCAGCACAAACGTCCTCCGAGCAGGCCCTGGGATCAGCACCTGCTTGTCCAGACGTGCCAGAGCCCTTCTGGCGGTCTCGCCCAGGAGGCCCGCGCTCACTTCGCTAGTCTTCTTCCTGCCTGTACCACCGTCGAGCATCTCAATCATCGTCTTCAGGAGGTTCTCTGTGCACACTTCCCACCACAGGCCCCACCATCCCGTCTTGCGCCGTGGCAGACCCCCTCTATGAGGGAAGGCATCAGGGTCATGTGGGCACACTATCGCAACTGGAAACAGGCTGCCTGTCGTACTGGCCGCACCATCTGGCAGGCGTGGTCGCACTTTGCTAAATTTCGGCGAGCACACCGGGATTTTCGAAGGGCTGGCCGTCTAGCTCGTGCTACTTGGTATCAGGATCGCCTGGCCGAGATGCAGGCGCATGCCCACAGACGCGATGTTCGCTCGCTCTTCCAGGCTGTCCGTGGACTCGCACCCAAGTCGAGGCGTACTGCCGTTCAGTTGCGAGGTCCCTCTGGTCAACTGCTCTCACCCACGCAGCAAGCTGAGCTGCTTGGCACTCACTATCGCCGATTGTACGCTGGAACCCTAGCCGAGCCCTCACGTGTTGCCACCCTGCCACCTCTTGCTCTGAGCGAGGAAGATCTCCATGCTGCTATTCGCAGCCTCAAGACTCATAAGGCCGTTCCGGCGCATCTTGCACCGATTGCGGCGTGGAAGCTCTGTGCACAGGAGCTCGTCCCAGCCCTTCTCCGCCTTACCCACACTGCTTCGGCGACACCGGCGTTCTGGAGATCTGCGTGGTGGGCCTTACTTCCCAAAATCACCCGACCCACCCTTCCAAAACATCTCAGGCCCATTGGTCTGTGTGAGGTTTCGGGGCGGATCGTGGGCAAGATCTTGCAAGGAAGGCTTCGGCCCTTCGTGGAAGCCTATCTCCGGGATATCCCACAATGGGCGTACATCCCTGGTAGAGGTACTCTTGACGCAGTCCTTCCGGTGCAGGCTCGCTGCCAGGCGGTTCTTGAGGCATGCAAGCCGGATAGGACAGTCCGCGAGGCTCGGGCTGGCCTTGAGCGACCTGCTGGCCAAGCAGGCGGGCTCCAAGTATCATTGGACCTGAGTGCTGCATTTGATTCACTTGAGTGGGTCCACATTGCCGCTGCTCTCGACGACGCCAACGTACCAGCATCTCTGCAGGCCCACATCATGGAGTGGCACCGGGATGTCCGATACCATCTGGACATACAAGGAGAGCATGTTGAAATTGCTGCCTCCAGAGGTCTTAAGCAAGGATGCTTGGTAGCTCCTTTGGTATGGGCACTAGTTACGGGCAGGTTCCTGTATCAACTGGCGCTGGACACTGACCCCCTTTGGGTTGCTGAAGATGTCACGACTTACGCCGACGATTTTCATGCCGGCAGCCTAGTCCAGGACACCACAGGCCTAGATTTGTTGATGCATAGACTTGGGTGCATGCTCGACATTCTGATCAGTGCGGGACTTCAGGTGAACTCTCAGAAGTCCGCGGTGCTGTACCGCTTCAAGGGTCATTTTGCCCGGTTGTGGCTGAAAATCAGGACACGCACCACCAGTGATGGGGACCTTTTTCGCCTCCGCACTCCTGGGGGACGGCTCTTTGAGTTTCCCGTAGCAAACGTGCACACCCAGCTTGGTGCCCGTATCAGCTGCTACGACCCCAGGGTTCAAAGACTTGAACATCGCATGCGACTTGCTCAGGTTGAGTGGACTAGGCTACGGAAAATAGTGTGCTCCAAGCAGGGGCTTTTCTTGAAGCGGGTCCAAATTTGGCGTTCCAGTGTACCTGCCACCCTCGTGTATGGCCTGGCTGCCACAGGCCTGCCTGTGGGGGGGCTTCGTGATATCCGTGCTATGTATATGCGTCAGCTTCGTGCCATTCTTCGTTGTCCAGCTCACCTAAGTCATACTAGCAATCGTGCTGTCCTGGCGAAGGCTCATGTACCGGACATCGGGGCTGTCATTCAACAAGAAATGGTCAGGCTGCAGGGCAACCTCTCAGCCCTTCGCGAGCTAGACTCGGTTCTAGTCACGGATCGTCTGCTCTCCTTTGCGGGCAGGTTGCCGGACACCCTCTACCAATCATTTGGTCCCTCCTCATGGGGTGGCTCGGAGGTCGGCCCCCTGTCAGAGGCCTTGTGTCGATGCCGTTACTGTGCTCTGAGCTTCCCCACGCATGCTCTGTGTCGGTCACATGAGGCCCGGGCTCATCAAGAGCAAGCCCCGCCCACTGCAGGTCCCACATTTGACCGTTTCTTACATGGTCTGGATGGGATGCCGACATGTCGACTGTGTCTACATCCTTTCAGAAAGTGGAGCAACCTTGCCAAGCACATCACTGGACGTCAATGTCCCGTCCTTACCGGGCACCGTGTGCAGGCCTCCACGATGCAGCTTGAAAACATGATCCAGAGCGCGCTGCCCAAGGATCAAATTCCTGCTTCTGTACCGGACATGCCTCCCCCTTCAGCCACTCTGCCCCTGCAATCTGCAACTCCAGAGCCAGATCCCTTGATTGTGGATGATGCTGCTGTTCCAGCAGGCCTGTCTGCAGCTTTGCCGTTGGTGCTCAGGCCGGGCATCCGTGAAGTCGTCACCAGGTCTCACTGGCACCAATTACTCACCAACTCAAAGTTGAGAGCGGAGCTTCGACACCACTGCCCGTTCTGCAGACAATGGTGCATGGACACCGCGGCCATTAAACGCCACATGACGCAGCAGCATCCGGAATGGGTTACCGAGTTCTCTAAAATAGTCCAACACCTTAAGACCTTTAGGCGGACCATGGTATTCCCCTGTAGGTACTGCTCGCAGGTGCAAGTTAGCAAACATACGCACTGGCGTACCTGCATTGTACTCCAAGTCAGCTGCTACATCGGCCTTCAGGCAGATGACGGAGCCAATGGAGGACCTGGAGATCTCACAGCAGGAGCGTCTCTTCTTCGGCGGAGTCTGCCCTTCACTTCGGTCTCTTACTCCCAAGCGGGAGCGAGACGAGGTCCACCCGGATCCCAAGAAAGCTCGGCTGGAGACACTGAACGACCGGGCACAGAGCTCTGTGCTGGGGGGGGCGTCAGTCGCAGCCCAAAGGCAAAGGCAAGGGCTCCTCGAAGGGGCAAGGGAAGGGACACCGCGACTACCGTCGGAGGCAGTCGTGGGGATGGGCACAGCCAACAGCCGGGGATTGGCAATGGAACCCTTCCTGGACGGGGCCTCCAGGACAAGACATGCAGGATCTTCTTCACAGATTGACTCAGTTGACGATCAAGCGCGAGTATGCCATCAACAGTCTGAAGCAGGACACGACAGTCTACCTCTTCGTGCAGCCGGGTCCTCAGGGCCTGCCCCCGATCCTCTTCAACACGTCCGAAAGATGGAACCAGATACAGCGCGATCACCCGGAACAGACGGAAGAGTCGCTGCGCATCGTTCTGTTGAAGGCCTTTCTTCTCGAACTCGGTCAACGGCTGAAGAACAGCAAGGAGAGCACCACGGCACTCCAGGCGGCCAAGGATCTCGGCTGGTTAACAGAAGACGGCCGATGGAAGGCTCTGATCTGGAATCCCACCACGGCGGCACTCGAGGAAGCTCCCAATGGCCGAACATGGACGACGGACACGATCATCTCAGAGACCATCGAGCTCCGGAAGATGGTGACCTCGGAGACCGTGTTCAGGTTCCAATCCCTCCGGGGCCTGACCAAGGAGCCGCAGACTGCATGGGTTCAGCTGGCGCTGGAAATCAGTGTCCGGGGAGGGCAGCCGGGTTTGGGATATAGTTCAGTCCTGGATAGGGTGCTCGGCTCTGCATACACTGGGATGTCGGCTGCGGCGCGAGCGTGGCGGCCTGTCACAGCAGGCTCGCTCGCTTCAGTGGTGAGCGCCGGGGCAGCATGCAGCGACGGGATTAGACTGGAGTCTGGAGTGCCTGCATCTTTTGATCTTGCCGCTTGGAAAACTGCTGATGGACCGCCCAGCCTCTCTCAGGCCTTGCAGTGTTTGCTCTGGCCCATGCAGTATGACACGGGGCGCAGGACAGGAGTCTCTGGTCTTGTCAAACATCTCTGGCATCGTGTGAGCAAAGCGCCGCAAGACGTCTTTAGCCTGCGAGGAGACCTTTTCTGGATGCCAATCATGAAACCATTGGGTTCCGTACAGGCTCCCTCCCTGGTGTGGACAATGCGCTCATTGCTTGCATCTGTACGTGGCCACAACACGACAGGTGTTTGGGGCACACATCTGGCAGCCTCATCCTTAGACTTGGAGGTGCGCCCACTGTCAGAGGTGATGCTCATTCCTCTATGCATTACACCCGGATTGAGAAACCTGCAGGACTGCATAGATGCCTGGGGGACAAACGTTGGCAGGCCTTGCCTTGTCCCTTGTCTCATGACAGCTTCAGAGACCCTGTTCCTCAGTCTCGAGACTCTTTGCATACGCACGCAGGGGAAAGCCGATGTTGCTGAGCCGGATTCGCGGTTCACACTGACGATTGGGGAAACCATCTGGTTGCCAGGAGTCAAAGCTGTGGATAACAGAATCGCTTATCAGTATGAGCTCAGATCCTTGATTTGCGAGAAGCACAATGGTTCTGGCCAACTGGAGTTCACTTCTGCACACTGGCATACCGACAAAGGAGCTGCTAAAAATGAGACCTACTGCACTGATGGTGTGCATCAATCTCTGATCGTGGCTCTCCGACTTAAGTACGATGATGATGATGATGTCAAAGAAGGCATCAAGGATAACCTCTAAACCACAAGTGTTTCGAGAGGTCGTTCTGGCAAACATCGCGGCTCAAGGGCACGATGTTGAGCCCACAGAGGCTCCGGCCTAAAGGGCTGTGCAACTCGCTAGGTGGATGGACACACTGCGTGCTGAATGAATACTACTACTACTACTACGACTACGACTACTACTAGCACTACTACGACTACTACTGATCCCCGTTTAATTTTTTGCTCCTGATTTAATTTTTTGACCCGTAACCCCTAGATTTTTCCCAAGCTTTGTTGCGTACCTACTGCGTTATTTTTTCTGATCGTGGTCTTAGTTTTTTTTGATCTTTGTGGTTTAATTTTTTTTGATCCTCAGTTAATTTTTTTTTGATCCCTCACCCTCGTGAAGAGTGACTTCCGACCGAGGAGCCGCAGCCTGAAGCCAAGGCGCTACATTCCGCAGCCGCAGCTTGACCCCCCTTCTCGCTCCAGGTGCACATTTGGGGTTTAGGGTTTGGATGTTTGGATGTGCAGACGCGATCTCGAATGGCTTGTTGTTTCTTATGTTTTTAGTGGCGGCTTTTTCTGCACGTCGAAAGCCTCGTATTATAAGAAGGTCAGGACCAGGTTTGAAAACGAATGCACCGTGAGCATGACCAGGAGGCGGATCCAGCCCTCTCCCAGGACGAGGCATACAAGAGGTTCGATGTGGAGACACTCAAAGAGCGACGGCAGGCAAGTGTTTGCTTGGAGAGGGCTGAACGCGGGCTGTGTCTTTTGACCCTGAGCAATGTCGCACCGATTTGTGCGCATCATCCTTGTGCAAGCATTCTGTGCTCCCGAACTTGGTACGCTTCTCGGATGTGTGATTGCGCCGCACTAGGCGAAGGGGGAGTGAGCGGCAGAAGGCTGCCGATCCCCTTTCACTTTGCTGCTCTGTGCGAGGCTGGGGTGGACTTGGGGGCGAGGATGGTCGATACACGCTCTGGATGGACCCCAGCGCATTTTGCCGCAAGTCGTAACAAACCAGACGTGCTGCGGTACCTCCATGAGGCTCCGGCTTAGAGCACCTGAGCCATCCTCTCCGCAGTTCCCTGTGAGGTGGGTGCCAATCTTAGTACGACGGACAACAGGGGTCAGACTCCAGCCGTCTTGGCCGCCGTTCAAGACTCCCGCGAAGCACTGGAGGCGCTCAGCGAGGCCAGGGCTGCAGCGTGGGGGGAGTCCTAGAGTTCACGGTGTTTGGGGTTTTAGAAACTCATGACGAAGCTTGGATTCAAGAAACCGCTTGATAAAGATGAAAAAGCCCGTATTTCTGTAGAACGTAAATTTCCAGAGGACCGAGTTAAGGGATTTTCCCCATCCGGGGACACCTGCATTGATCCTTCTATGCGTATTAGGGTTTCGGTGTTGTAGGGTTTTGGGATTTAGGTTCAGGGTTCAGCTAGAGTGTCATTTGTTCTGTGTCCTTACGTGGCTGTCGTGGTGGACCTGCATGGCACCGCGAAGAGCCTGCAAGCACAAGCAGTAAAACAACATACGAAACACAATATAGTGTAATCTGATATAGTATGGTATCATGAAAAGACCAAAACAGTTGTCTACGGTACAATGCAATATACTATTATGCGCTATACATTATAGCTCCAACGCAATGTGCTTCATGTAATGTAGTATAGTGCAGTATAGTCCAATACAGTGTAAAAATATAACAGATATTATAATTTAATAGAAATAGTATACAACATGATACAATATCATACCATGACTGAAAATTATTATACGCTCTCCGCCTGTCCAGAAAAGGAGCGATTGCATCAGTGCGTGAGAGGAGAGCGAGTGAACTGCAACGTGTACTTCTACTACGGCAGCCACACAATCAGCATACAATGTCGGTGAGGGAATGGAACACAAATTAAAATAGTGCATATTCTATTTCTATAAAATCTGATAGGGTTCCAAAGCGCGGTTTCCCACTGAGCAAGGTCGGAGCCGACCTGCAGACGGCGGACGAGGAAGGATGCACCCCGTTACACTGGGCCGCCTGGAATAGCAGACTTGACAGCGCCCGCTTGCTGATCGAGCTTGCTGATCGAGGTGGGATGGGTTTGGGGATGTTAAGGGTTTACAGGGGATTCGGGTTTAGGGTTCAGGGTTCGCTCATGCTCAGGCGGGCGTGAACGTGAGCGCCGTCCACCAGGAAGGAGAGACTCCGGCCGACATGGTTCGGTGGAATTCGTCTGCGAAGAAGTGAGCTGCTTCTCAAGGCCATGGAGGGGAGATGAGGGGAGATGAGGGGGGTCGGGTTCAAGGCAAACGTCAGATTCTGTCACAGAAAAGGGGTGCAGCTACAGCTCCCTGGTTTCGGTGATGCGAGAGCGTCGTTTTCTGTCAGGCTGGCGGCCACAAAAACACAGGAAAAACATGTGGAGCTGCTCGTCTGATCGTGGTTTCTGGTATTGACAGCTGATATGGAAAGCTCATTCTTAAGCCTCCAGCGACGCCTCAGGAATGATGCATTTCATCGACCTACAGCATGCAAGGGGGAGAGAGACCATGAGCTGGCCCGGCAAATCAAGGTGGCGAGAATGAACAAAGGCACTCCGAATTCTTCAAGGTGTGAAGACTTCAACAGGAACGTAGCTTTGCCAGGCCTACACATCCGAAGCCTCGGAGACCGTCTGTGTCAATAGCGGCTCTGCATGTGCAGATGTCTGTCTCTGATACGGATGGGAGACCCGTAAGCCCAAACCCCGAAGCCTAACAATGCCCTAAACGCTAAGCCTAAACCCTAAACCCTGCAGGGGTAGCAGTGCGCATAGAGAGGACAGGTGCAAGGTTCCTGAAGCTGAGCACGAGCAGCCGAGAATCAGTCCCGGACTCTTCGGAAACAGCTGTTGGTTGTTTAGCTATACAAGAATATTGTACTATGATATACGTATACTATTTTTAAATATTGCATCAAGGGACTGTTCATTGTCATCCTTCTGTGCGCCATCCTGAAGCTTCAAGAATGACCGCAGGAAACCAAAGACAGTCTGGTTCAAGCTTGTCACAGACATACAAAGCAGACGAGTCAATCAAGAGCACGAAACATGCAATGATGGAATGGCGACACGGAGCATCTCGAGCCGCATCGCCGGAGGCGCTGAGAGCATAAGCTATACATGAAGTGATGCTGAAGAGTCGTTGAATTTATGCGGTAGGCCTAATGTGCATTTTTCCATTTCTGCAGGACATAGGTATGCTGGTCTCCTTCTGCGTCAACGATGCAGGTTCCACAGCAATGGTTCTCCTTTCGATACCACAGTTGTCCGACAGGCTTCCTAACTGTGCAGGTGGCAGCTTGCAGGCATCCGCTGTGCGAGCTCGCTTACAGAAGTGGCACCGTCAGAGAAGGTACGCTGGTTGAACGCAATGCAATTGCGGTTGTTTGACGGAGTGCAATTTATTGGGCAGCGGGTGATGCCTCGTTGCAAGGAGAAGAACACACCGCGAAGATTGGCCACACCGCCCAGAGGTCCTGCGGGCGACTGTTTTGGTGTAGTGGCAATGAGACATACTTGGACTCCTTTCCGCGGATAGCAGAGATGTGCGAAGTGTGGCTTGATGCCAGAGGTTTTCGTCGGATGACTCTTCGGGACGTGCTGGCCTCGACTTGCCTGCCGTGCGTGACGGCATGAGGAAGACGAGGATCAGGATCACGGTGATGATGAAGTGATGAAGATGGCACAGGTAATGACGACCCATGATGAAGATGACAACGACGGCAACAACGACATTGATTTACGATGTTGACCGTCATGTTGATCATGACGACCGGGATGTTGACTCTTGAGGTGGTGATAGATCTGTTTGTGGTGGTGTGGGTCTGGATGCTGCAGCCTGTCCCAGTTTGACGTGCCGATCGAAAACAAGCCAGCCGTGGATCTCTCCAAGCAAGCCGAGGCGGCATTGGGATGTTGAGAGATGTGTAAGATAGCCGAGATCACGGACACCAGGGTTCCGGTGAGCGCGTGTTGACTGCGTGGTGCTTCTTGTAGCAGGAGCCGGACGAGGCTTGGAGTGCTTGTGCCACGCCTTGATCGGAAGACTTCCACGTGGCTCCCAGGATGCACCGGTCAGGATCTCGGAGATCACCGGCCAGGCCGGGCCGGGCCGCCTTTGAAAAGGCCATCAGAGGCCGAGGCCCCTTTTGTGCCGTTTTGCGAGGAAGTTCAGAGCCTTTGGCCTCCGACGCCCCTGATCGCGGCGGGCTTAGCACGCAGGGCCCGGATGTCTCGGCTCCCGGCTCCCTCGGCTCGGCGAGGACATGAAGAGCAGAGACAAGCTGATGGAGTCGCTGGACCAGAACGAGCTCATGGAAAAGGCCTCTTGGAAGTCCTGCGTCCCAGCGTCTCCGCAAGTTTGGGATTTAGACTTGGCAGGTGGACGAGGAAGAGCGCCGTGAAGTTGCGAGGTTGGGCGGTGAAGCTGCTTGCTCTGTGGCGGGATACCTCGTAGGGAAGCGGGTGGCGCACGGAAGCTCTATCGCGTGATGTCGAACCATTCTCACATGTTCTCACGTTCTCGCCACCAGGCCATTCTTGTGGCTACAACACGAGGAGCAGGATTTCGCGCGAAGCTGAGTCGCAATCTGTCCACCGCAACTGCATGGCCGGGTGTGCACGGTGGTGAGAACCACATTTACTATTGCAGCAGACGAAGTACATGTGCCAGTAGCATCTTTGCAGGTTGGCAACGAAGATGTTGGCAGATTTGTCAAGGCAGTCTGATATGAACAGAGCCACGAGCAAGCAAGCGCTTCCTTGTCCTTTCAGATCGCCCGCGATGACCTGCTTGAGCATTTGCCGGAGGGAGGCTGCGGTGAGTTGTCGTGCTTTGGCCTTCAAAAAGCTCACGGCACCGGGGCCTGACAGCAATTTTGCGGAATCTGAGGCGCGATTTGACTTTGATCCCTGACCGAACGCGGGACGTGGGCTTCGCTGGCCGGTGTTCTTGATTGTTCTGGTGACCAGGAAAGTCAGGACTCCTTTGAGGTAAGATATGTGGAGGTCGGTGTTTTGGCCCCTGGGAGGTTGTTGAACCGCATCTCTTGAGTTGCCAGGTCTGATGGTCAGGAAGCTGTCGATCGCCTCGGCCCGAGGGACAGATAGCAGCTATGCCAGTATTCGTGCGAATCGCCCATGTCAGCAACGCACAGAGACATGTTGCCATTCAGTCGCCGTGTTCTTGCTCTTGCTTTCTGGACCGCTGGACGCAGCAGATGTTCCATTCTCGTGTTTTCATGCTGCCCCGTGGCCGCTGCAGCTTTAAACTTAGCATCTGACATCAAAGTCAAGCCTGCAGAAGCGTATCTTGAGAACTGTGGATCTGCTGACCAGCGTTGAAACACACCTAAGCCTCAGCCAAGTGCTAAGCTTCCTCAACGCGCTACCCACCTGCCGGCCTATCTTTCTCATTTGATTACTTCGCATCTGCCCATGGTGTTAGTTTTTTCAGCCCCACAGCTGTGCCATGCTGGTGTACGGTACCCGTTTGCCGTTAGTAACTTTAAACCGTGATGTATAAGAATTCTGTCACCATGATAGTCTGACTAGTTCCGCTTTTGCATTGGCACAGCACTGCTGTTGTGAAGATTTTCATCATGGTCATTCGCATCGTACTTGCTGAACTTGCTATCAGTCTTGTTATTCGTATCATCATCAGCAACGCCTCATCAGGATCATACAACTTTCACGACCTGGCTGCCGCTGCGGCTGCTATTGCTACGGCCAGGGCTACGGGTGCTGCAACGGATACATTCATGGCTACTTGGAGGATCATGGGACTTAGTAACTAGGGTTATAACTAAGGTAACTAGAATTATAACCCCAATTAGGGTACTTATAACCTTACTTACTAAGTCCCATGATCCTCCAAGTACTTTTTCTGAGTAGATGCAACCCCTAAACCCTAAACCCTACACCCTAAACCCTAAACGGATACCTTCATGGTGACTCCTTCTGAGTAGATGCTCTCCTGATTCGAAGCTTTTGATCGGCTCATGGCCTCGCTGGGTGATCCGAGCGCGGGCTGCGAGAGCCATGGCTTCCCATGGTTTTGGGGGTTTCGGTTTTAGGGTTTAGGGTTTAGGGTTTAGGGTTTAGGGTTTAGGGGGAGGAGGTATGATTGCGCAAGGATCAGTGGATGTGTTGGTGCCAGCTTCGGGTGGCGACCTCAGGCCTAGAGCACTTGGCATGATTGCTGGTACTTTGACCGTGAGTGATCTTGGCAATGCCTCTCAATGCGAAACAACTAATACGAAGGGCTGCGAAGAAGGGCTGCGAAGTTTCTTGAATCCTGCACCATTGCTGTTATCCTTGCTACTCTCAGCCCGAGATGCCCAAATCTCCCGGCTCAGGAAGCCGGCCTCGCAGGAGCCGCGCAGGTGGGAAGTCCGGCGAGGGCCGTACGGAAGTAGCACTGCAGTATTACAGTTTTTACAAGGCTGACAGCTGCCAGGCATGGTAAAATAGAGGTAACAAAAGCAGCTAGAAGAGAAGGGAAGACGAAGGCAACTGGACGACCTCCTTGCCGAGCTGCGCCAGGCAGCTTGGCGAAGCAGGGGCACTTGTGTTTGCCAGCTTCCAGCTGCCACTGCCACCCGTAGGTCCGCTTGGGACTCTGCCTTCCATTCAGGAGGCCGAGGAGCTCTGGTGCCGCGCGGGTGGGGACGCCCTAAGTGAGGGTGGGCAAGCGACGCCCGAGCAGAAGGCCCGGCATCTGTCTTTTTAGACTGGACCTTGCTGACTTGGTGCGCCGATCTGCAGGGCCATGAGGAGGAGTTTTGCTCGATTCTTGGATGCACCGTTTGGTGACTCTGCTCAGAAGTTTTGGAGGTTCCCATCACGGTAGAAACAGAGCTGACAGCACCTTCAAGCGCCCTCGATCCCTTATGGTCTCATCTGGGCCCTCGATGTGAACAGCTTTGTGGCCTCGTCTGGGCCGGCTCCGAGGCGCATCTTGGCGGAGACCCTCCGCTCGATGCTGGACAGTGAAATTGGCCTAGAGCCGGACTGCCCCCCGAGTTTGCTACCAAGTGAGTCATGAGTTATAGTTATCATGGCTAACGTAACTTATATGGCTTACAACCTTCCTCTATGCTTTGAAGCAGGGCATATTACACTGCTTGGGGGCTCAGCTTTCCAAGACCTGCGCGGGGTCTTCCCCTGGTGTCAGGAGCCGGTGGTCGAGAGAAAGGCCGACCTCAACGACGTTCGGAAGAAGGCCCCGAGCTTGAATGGGGTAGTTCTCTAAGTGGGGGTGCCTTTTAAGGGTCCTGGTTATACGGGTGCCGCACTATATAAGGGGCCTAAAATTAAAATGGGACCCTAAGTTAGGGAACTACCCTAATCGAAAAGCGGATCTCCTCAGCCCAAGCCCGGACCGCCAGGATGCGCCAAAGGAGGACGACCACCACGGCCTTCGGGAGCTGGGTCGCGCGCAGGAGATTCAGCAACGGCTCGTTGAGGCTGGCCTTTGGGCAGGGAGGTTGGGTGAGAGTTTTGTTTGCTTTTTGTTTTAAGTTTTGACCGCCGCCATCTTCCGGGACCACCTGATCCCGTCATGGAAGGCTCAGGCAAGTCACCCGAAGCTCGGTTACCTGAGTTACCTCGCACACCTCCAGAAATACCCTCTGGACGCGGTAGCTATGACCTGGACATTATCTTCGCAAAATTACTTCGCTGTCTGTTTAGTTCTCTGTGCTTTGGGAGCGCTTCAGGTCGGTTCCAGTTTGTGTCAAATGCTTCTTTCACGAGTCTCCGAAGACGGGCATTCCCCAAATTCGCAGCAGGTCAGACGATTCAGAGCTCTCCTTAGCTACTTGCAGAGAGGCCAACCTGCACTCGGACAAGCCACAGAGAGTCCTGGTCGCAGCATGCGATGTGCTGCAGGACTGAAGTCGGGGTGAACTGGTGTGGCTGCGATTTTGCTCTTGGAGCCCTCGAAATGCCGACAGCTGCAGGACATGCAGACGTGGCCGGTGCCCGACCAGCTGCTTCCGTGGCCTCGCCGAAGTTGAGCCAGAAAGTGGGGACGCGGAGAGAGGGACTCCAGACTTGATACGCAAGGCCCGAGCTGGCCAGCGAAGCCGAGGCTCGGGACTTCAAAGTCTGGGCTTTTTCGCTTCGCCTGCTGCGTTCACTTTCGCTTCGGCGAGGCCTGGGCCCCGCTCTACGGTAACCTGTATCCGCAGAGCCCACCGTCGCGGCGTCGCTCCGTGCAAGACGGCTTTGCCACGCCGGAGGAGTGCAGGCTGGGGCTCCAGCGGCTGGGTCAGTTGAGGGGAAGAAGCGCTCGGTTCGTCCCAGGGATGCTTGCGGCTTCTGCATCCGTGTGGGCCGCAAAGAGTGAGAGAGATGCTGAGTGAGTGGAATTTCCGCAGTGCTTTCTATCAACTGCCCAGAAAACACTGAGGTGCGATGTACTGCATGTTTCGGCGTGGTGGTCAGACGTCCTTGGCCGTGGGACCCTCCCTGGAGCGGCGCATGGGCGCCAAAGGCGCAGAGCTGCTCACTGAGCTGGTGGAGAGGACTTCCCACATGACTTGGCTTTCGGTGCTTTCTTTTTGGGGTCGCTTTCGTAGAATCAGATCTATGGTACCTTTCGGAGGACTCGCCGAAGGATCTCCGCAGACGTCGGCTTGCTCGACCCGGAGAAGGCCGAGCTGCCTCTGATGACGCGGGTGATGCTGATGCTGTTGCGTGGGTTCTAGGCCCATTCCAGGCGCTGTTAGTTTTGAGCTTAGTGGCCGGTGATGCAGAGGCTCAGGGCACTGCAACCCGAAGATTTCCTGATCCTCTCTCATGAATATTGAGTTGCTTCTTGAAGGATGATTGGCATTCTATGCAACACAGCTCTGCACATGGAGAGAGAAGCCCTTAAAGCGAGCCTCCAAGTTGCACGCTCCTCGCCGCACGGCAGGGGGAGCCTTTGCTCTACGAGTCTGGGGCGCTGCTCACCCGATTGCAAGCCGACTGGGACCAAGACATGTGGGACGTCAGCTCCGGCGAGGAGCATGCCTCTTGGTGGATAGAGCTTTTCAGGCTTCCTATGTAGGCTGGGGCGTGTTATGTCTTCGCCTTAGACTATAGTGTCATGTTTTTTTTCCGGACGTTTAGATCAATCCGCGTCGCCCGCTGTTCCAATTCTGGAGGGGAGGCTTTATCCTTCGAACTTATTCTACCATTGCTGTGTATATGCCAGTAGAACGGTGCTAGACTCCTAACTCCATTGAGGAGGAGGATTAGGGGATATTCGTTATTCGATTGGTAGTTCCAGAGAGGATTTGGCGGTGCTGAGGTGTACTGGAATGCCCATGTGGACAAGGCCGAAGCGTTCGATGCCGTCACGCATTGTTCTGGGACGGAAATGAAATGACCAAAAGGGGACTTGTCAAAAGACACCCGTCGAACCTGGAGGCCAACGTGGCCTCCTACGACTATGCAGCCTTGCTTTACTTGAACACGCAGGGGGAGCACTTCGAAGGTGGCGACTTTGCCTTCGTGGACGCAGGACAGATTCAACTTGAAGTTGGCAGTGCAGGCATCAATCACAATGGCTGGTCTACGTACGTTTTCTAGGTTTATCTGCAAGGCCGCACTTCGAGCTGTACTCGTAGCTCAAACAGCAGATCTTTTGTTTCAGATTATGTCGAGCTTAGCGGGAGCGGTTCGACAGTTAGGGGAAGCTCCTTTCGCACAGGCGTTCCCGCCTCAAGTCTTTTCTTAGCTTCTTCTTGAAGCACGCAGACTCGCAGGCCCGAAAAGACCGAAGACCGGCGCCGAAAGCCGGCTCAAACCCACATCCTTCGTTTAGATCCTCAGAGCTTGCACACCCTATCGACCCGACTCTTAGGGTCTATGAGGTTTATGCGCTTTAGGATGGTGTACGGGCTTTGGGGTTTAAGGGCTGACGGCTTATGATGGGTCCGAGGGTTCCCGTAGACGTGTGGAGGAGAGGATTGCCTCGTCTGTCCAAAGAGGGGCCGACTGCTGGCGTTCACCGCGGGCCCCGAGAACCTCCACCAGGTCGGCCTTTGGGCGTACGGCAGTGTAGAGGTTTTTTGACAGCTTCGGGTCGCGCGCATATCCCTGGGAGGTGAGGAAAGTGACCTCCGGAACTCGATTCGCTTCGGGCTCAGCCGTGAGTGGAGCCGACCAGGGCTCCTACGCTGGGATTCCACGACGCCCAGGTGCTGGCCATGTGGTTCACGCTTTCGGCCGCACACCAGAGAAGGGACTGAGGACAGCCGGGGTCTCAGCTTCTCCGAGTGTGGAGTTTGCTGCAAAGAGCTCGGTCTCTCTGTTTCCATTGCAGGTGACTTGGGAGCGCTCCCGACAACCGGCTACACCCCAGAGCCTCAGAGCCTGTGGCGCCTGCAGAAAAGGGAGTTCACCTGCCAGCAGCTCGATGTGGTTCCTTCTTTTAAAGCTGATGCAATCCTGTCTTTTGACCGTCGGACGGTGGGCTGCGGTGCCGAGGAGCTCATCTCACAGCTGTCCGAGCTGCAGCACGCGACGGATGCGGAAGGTCGGCCCAGAATTCGAAAGGCCCACAGAGGGTGGCAGCCGTTTTCAACTTACGGTTTCTGGTGTAGACAAACTTACACGGGGTAACTGGATGACTGCACAAAGCAAAACCGGCATGCATATGCATGTACACGAACGGAAGAGCGTCATGCTGCGATGCTGCTGACATCCTGGAAGGCTGGCTTTCTGCTTGACGGCCATAAGGGGACCGGGAAGAGCCAAGTCGCGGCCTTCACGTCAGAGCACTCGAACTCAAGACCCGATGTCCGCACCGAGTGCTTCGAGGTCTTGAACCTGCTCGCCATGTGGGCACGCAAGAACGGTGTGGCTGGCTCGATTGCCGCATGGTGATCAGAACTCAGAACACTACTGGCCAGTTCAGAAGGTTGGCGAGATATCTGCTGACGGATGCAGGTTGGCTGGTGGTGCTGGAGCCAACGCCGGGCCGGTACGCACGGGAGATCGCAGAGATCAAGCGCTCGAACAACGGGGTCGGTGGCCAGTGTGCAGCCTGCCAGTCCAAGCACACCTTTCGCCAAAGCGCAGGTCTACATCCAGTCCGAGTTCGCTCAGCAGTTCTTGGAAGCCATGTCGCTTGCAAACCGTCACATGCTGGAGGTTCGCCATGCTGCTCCTTTCCTGTGAATCCCGGAGAGACGCTTGCCTGCAGGAGATTCCGGTTGACAACACGGCCTATGGGTCCAGGGCGATCGATGGAGAATCACAACAGGCGGATCACACGGTAGAAGAACTATGGATGTCTAACGTTCGGGTCATCGCATTGAGTCGCTTGCTCTTTGCAGTCTCTCACAAGCTTGGTGCTCGGAGAGCCCTGCTAGCTGCAGTCACCTTGACACGTGGCTAAAGATGAACCTTGATGGTCCGGGCTTCCAGGACATGTTGAGCTTTGGATCTGACGGTGAACCGCAAGCACTATGCACCCTAAACCTCCTTCGAACTCGTTTCGTTTGCGCGCTTCACCCACAAAATCCCTCACAATACGTGCTCGTCGTAGCGGCGTAGCGGCTCGTCTTGCTCCTGGTGGCTTTATACGCTGAGTTGGTTCTCCGAGCCGTATGGCTTCGAGCTGTATGGCGGCCCAGCAAGATAACGCCCGACACATGAGTTGGTGCCCTGGTACTCTTCTGGCAGAACCTCAAGCGTCTGAAAGGCCCGCCCTCACGGGTGGCTTCATGTAGGGCAATGTAGGGCACCTGCTAGTCATCTGGCTGCAGCGTTCGAACTTCGCAGCACCCCAAACCCGAGCCCTCAACCCCAACAAATGCACCCCACAAACCCCCAACGGCAGCCATGTCTGCCGCGCGCCCTCTGCCACTTGGCCTCCGGGAGCCTGTGCTGGCGATGGCCCCAATGGTGACTCAGAGCCCGCCGGCAAGGACAGCGAATTTCGGCCTTAGGGGCCTGAAGGTGTGAGGATGGTGGGGCTTTTGGTTCAGGGCACACTGACTGCCGTAGAAGTTTGGGGGCTTTCGGTGGATGTAAATCTCCTATCCGACTTTGTCGAGGGCAGCTTGATGTGCCCAGGTGACTATGCTTTCCGCCGGCTAGTGCGTGCACATGGCTGTACCCTCTGCTATACCGAGATGCTCATGGCCTCACGCTTCGCTGAGAGCGAGGACTGCATCGCGTGGGGAGGTGAGTCGAGCACGAACTTGTTGAGAGCTGCCGAAGGACTATCGAAGACGGGCTCTCGGATCAGGGGTGGAGATCTCAGAGCATGGGTGGCTGCCCTGTCACCCATCAGTGCATATCAGGATCTTGCTGTTGGAGCTTCTGTGTCGCAGGTGGCAGCGGAGGACCATCCGCTCGTGGTGCAGTTTGCTGCCAACGACCCGCAAGTGCTGCTCCAGGCAGCGCTCCACGCACAGGCAGGAGACATCGAACTCCTAAACCGAAGCCCTACACCCCAATCCCATTCTGGGCGTCAACGCAGACGGAAAAGAAGCCTCAAGCAAAGATCCCACTGTGGCCTGTCTGTGGGTGAGGAGCTGGGAGCCGACGCCGTGGACCTGAACTTGGGCTGCCCGCAGTGGCCACTGAGACAGCAAGGACGAGTAGCACTACCTTTATGGTTGGTGCTGTCGCTGCGAGGTGCAGCCTAGTTTCGTTTTTTGTAGGTGGTGGTGCAGTCCCTCCCGAGGAAGGCGAAGTTGGGCCACTCGGCTCTGATTGCGCTTGCCGGGTGTCGTTTCACCTCTGCCGGAGAAGTCAAGAAAGCCAGACGATCGCAGGCCGATGGCTATTTCCAGCTGTCATGTCATGTGAGGCAACTACGGGGCTTGGCTGGCTGCCGACTCGGAGAACTGGCCTTTGATCGAGGCAGCAGTCCCACCACTGAAACAGGGCCGAAGTGAATGTGAGCAATTGGGGTGCTGCGTTTCTGCAACGAGCAGCACATCGTGTGTGTACGTCTCCTCCTCTCCTTTTTCGCAGGCCATGGTGGCCGCTTGCAGTCAAGAGCCGGCAGTCAGGATCCCGGTCTTTTGCAAGATTCGGCTGCAGCCCACGGAGGCGCAGAGTTCTAGGGCCAGATTCTAGGGTGCTTGATGTGCCGCGGCCATGGATGGGGGTTGAAGTGGTCATGGCATTCAGTTTCTTGGGCCTGCTGGAACATGGCAGGGCTTTCTGGATTTTTCTTGTTGTTTTCTGCTTGTTTATTATATTGATTTGAACTTGTGTTGCCGCCGATGCAGGAAGCGTCTCAATTCAGCAGTAGCCGTCGAAGTTGGAGCGATCAGACCGCGAATGGCTTGATCGGGTATGACCTAGACCTAGCACTTTTCTCAAGAATCTGTCGCAGTCTTTCGCAGACCATATTCTTCTTCTTATTGCTATTGTTACTATTATTATTATTGCTATTATTATTATTATTACAAAACGGGGGACCCTGGGCGTGCGCGTTTCCGGTAATTTCAGGGCTGGCAGAAACCTCCGGCATACGTACTGTCGAAAAACCACTTCGTAATGTAGAAAAAAACAACACAAAAATACCAAAAATGCCAAAAATACCAAAAATACCAAAAAACCAAAAATACCACAAAAACCAAAAAATCCAAAAAAACCACAAAAAACATTATTTGGGGACTATAGGAAAAAGGTCTTTCAATTGGAAGAGTTCCTGACAATTGTTTTTTTT
>CAJNDV010035230.1:56503-69256 GCA_905221635.1 Symbiodinium sp. CCMP2456
GAGTCTCCCACCGCAACATTGTGCTTAAGGACGCGTCCGAGGCAGCCCCTTCGTTACGTTGTAAGCCCTCGGAGGTGCATGCCCTTGCCTGCGTCTTCAGCAAGTCCCCTTGAACCCGGCCCCCATGAATTGGGGAGGCCCGGCAGTAGGGGGGCACACATGCTTCCTCATTGCGGAACTGGGGAAGATCACGCAGCCCAAGGGGTACATCGTGAACGCGTTCGAGGGCGACGGAGGCCAGACGCCGCTCTTCCACAACCCCCGGCTCTACCGCACGGAGACGTCGACACCAAAGGAGTACGTTGGGAGGCTGAAGGCCATGAGGGAGGGTTCGTGCAAATGGCAGGAAGGCCGTGCATGCCGACCACCTTGGATGGACCAGGGGTGTGATACGAAGGGCACTGAGGTGAACAAAGGCTTAGCAGGGGGCAGAACTTCGTAGGGAGAAGCACAACTGAGTGGGCAATACTACCGCATGAGCTGAGTTGTTACCCATGGGCCGAAAGGCCTCCCCAAGGTAGGCGACCGTAGCATTTCGCCCTAACCGTGGCACCAATCCCCGATTCTTTTCAAAACGCTCCGACCACAGGGGTTACCAGAAGATGCTGGTGAATTCAGGGGGAGAGAGGTTATAATTAGACCAGGTCCTTCCGCGAAGTCCGTTACCTTAGCCCTTTTGTGTCTGAAGTTGCGCGAGGGCTTGCACGTTTTTCCTCGAACCCCCGGCACAGGACTGCCAAAGCTTGTGCATGTTTCAGCCAGTGCAGTATTCACACGGTCTTGCTTCCAGGGACGGTGCAGAAGTGCTTGGTAGTGGGTGTTGCAAGTAGCTCTTGGTGGTGTGTGTTGTGAGCACAGTCCTAAACCACGACAGTTGTGGTTGCAGCACAAGCTGCGAGAGGGAGCACCAGAACCTGTATCAGCCTCAGTGCGGATGAGGCGGGGGGTTTAGAGTTCTATTGATAATGGGGTTTTGCTGGAACAAGCCTCCGCCTCATCGTGTTGCCGACCTTTGATACCCGGACATCCAGGGCGCGTGCGCGCGCGGGGGACGGGGGGAACTCCGTTCTCTTGGCTGTGTGGAAGAAGAGAGAGAGAGAGAGAGAGAGAGACTGAGAGAGAGAGAGAGATATATATATATATATATATACATACACATGCATATAAAGAAGCTTCATACATATTTTTATATATACACACATAGATAAAGAATCCAAGATCGAAAAAGCGGAAAACAACGACACTAGTGATAGGTAGTTGTGTATACATATACATATATACACATGTATATACTGGACGGCGCAACAAAGTCGTTCCAGTTTCCCTTGCTTAGCGTCGGGAAAATCCGCAATAGATATGTTTGTTTGCTAGCGGCCGATCCGTTTTCAAGGGCCGTGTCTCTAGTTCCTGGAGCTCTAAACCAGACACATAATCATAACCAACAACTCACTTGCCGCAAAAATGGCCGATTCATAGCTTAAGCATTCGTGCGAAGATGTATTTACACATGGTCAAACATCTAAAACAGTGCACGCCCACAGTCCCCCGGACTCCAAAATTATTATTATTATTATTATAATGTTACGATTGGTTGCGGAGCGCCTCGACGCTCGCTTGCCGGCAGGCTGAGACTCTGGAGCTTTCCACGCGGCTGCAGCGCGCTGGCTGCGCCTTACTTGCGGTGCATGGACCGACGTGTCAAGGGAAAGTTCCGAAGCTGAGAAGGTCTGTGTGTTGATCATGCTTCAGCAGCACGAGAGGACGAGAGCAGAAGGAGAAAGTACAAGAGAGACGAAGACAGGACGTCGCCTCGAATCCGAGAAAGCCAGGCGTGACGGACCTGCCGAAGCTCAGCGTTTCTTAGGACTAGGACTTGAGGCTGAGAGATTGACAGAGTAGAGTCTGAGTCTGCACTAGCTCACGAGCCGTGCTAAGTCCTTGTGGCGTCCATGTCCCGCCGAGGACCTGCGTGCTGTGGCCGAACTTCGCGCCAAGCTGTCTCTGCCCGTTCTGAGCAATGGACAACTGTCTGAAGATGGCTGAAGACGATTGAAGTGCGGGTTTAGGTTGCGGGTTTTGGACGGCTTGTTGGTTTAGAGCACCATGCGCCCTGCTGCCATGATGGAAGTGCCGTTGGCAGGCAACGTCAGATGTGCACAGGCCTGGGCAGCATTTCAATCTCTTGTGTTCTGTTCCTGCGAGAAGTGGCGGACCTCTGTCTGCTTCACTCGAGTTCAGGGCCTGGCGTAGGGTGTGGGGCCTGGGCGTTGAGATTTGCAAGCCGCATCGCATCTCCCAGATGTGCATACAAGATCTTCACAGGATGTGACGAACAACTTGAAGTTTACTTCTTGCGTCGGACTCCCAGTTGCTTAATGCAGTTTCCAAGGAAGCTGCTGGTGCAAGATCGCTGTTCGTAAGGAGGGCATTATGGTGGCCGAACAGCTGCTTCGCGACCCGGCGCTTTTCTCACGGGTGAAGGGAGTGGAGCCTGCCCCTTTGGAGCTGATTGATGAATACCTCACGCAGCTGGGCTTGCCTGAGATGCGTGCTTGCAACGCTTGCTGTGGCAGTTGCAGTGGCGGTAACACTCTTGCTGAGGTACTGCCTGGAGCTAGATGGCTCCCAAAGCGGCGAGTGCTTCTCCGTTTGGGATGCCCGGAACGTGGATGTTCTACGAAACCACCTGAGGCCCGCTTGTTGGGGCTGTGAAGAGTACCTGCGGTCGGATTTCTGTCAAGTTCCGGTATCTTAGCCTTAGTGACCTTCTAAGAGCCCTTCAAAGCTAGCAGCCCACCACACCCATGAAGCCCCAGAAATTTCATGAAGAAGCTTCAACTCCTCAACGCTTTCGCCCAAGACCCTAAATCCTAAACCCTAAACCCTAAACCCTAAACCCTAAACCCTAAACCCTAAGCCGCCTGGCCCTTGAGGTCCCTGCTGGTCGGCGCCGTGGGCACCGCTGAGGCGGAGCCCGGGACCCAGCAGCTCATCGCGGCCCCCCGTGCGAGGACGGCGGCCAGGCGCAGCCTAAGTTTGGAGGTTATTGGGCTTCACTATAAGGGATTTATATGGGATATCCGGATCCTCATTTTTGCTTATGTGCTTGTTTGGGGCCCTAGTTTAGGGTGGTTTGCGTGTTGAGGTTCCGGATTGGGCTTTGGGTCATTTCGGGCTTCGGGATTTGGGGACTCGCGGATTACAGTGGCCGAGGGTTGGAGTACCTGTAGACTTGCAGTGCACCCATCATGCACGAAGTAGTGTCTCGCCGCAAACCATTTTCGAACTACTCATGAGATCACGGAACAAGATCAGAGGACAATCAGCCGTTGAAAGCAATAGGTTCATCTTGGATTGGTGGCGCATCCAGCAGGCAGGGGCGGAATGGAGCAATCCCCAATCTCCTGCAGATGCTCTGCAAGTCCAAGTTCCCTTGATGTAGCCACTGATGGAAGGCTAAGTCGGTCGAGGACGCTGTGATGCGCTACCGAGAGCGTTGTCACACCATCCAGCCGTGTGCAGAAGCAAAAAGACCAGTGACCAGTGCATGCCTGTGCATCGTCGCCCCGAAACAGCAGGGCATCGTGCTCAAACCTCCCGAGACTGCAACAGGTGACCCGTCGACTGTACGAGCCCCTGATCGAGAAAACCGTGGACAGAGAGGCCCGACCCAGCTTTCAACGCACAGTAACGTCTTTCTCGGGTGCAAATAGACTGGGCCGCAGGGGCGTTGCTCGTCCAGACATGCAGAGGGTGCTGTCAGAACATTGCTAGAACCAGCCATTGTACAGTCTTGCAGCTTTCACCCACACCCGATCCACATTTTTCCACCTCTCCAGGAGGAGACACCACTCTAGGACGCTGCACTCGGCAGAAGGTCGATGCGCAGAGCCTCTCCGGACCTGAGCGCCTGCAGCGCATCGCGGAGTCACTCCGCCTCGCTTCTTACGGGGCTGGCTATGCATGCAGGATCTTGCGTGTTTCTCCTTTGGACGTGTTTTTGGAAAACCCAGCTTGGTTTTGCAAAGTACACACTATTGCGCATGACATGCAAATGTCCTGCGTGACGCAAATCACTAGAGCGTCTAAGTCGTGTGCCTCATCTAGACTTCCTAGACAGTGTATAGGAACATCCAAACGGATCAACATGAATTTTGTTGGCACAAGAGATTGTAGCAGGATGACATTCTGCGCGGAGCATCCCACATATGCCAGCTGCAGTGCAATGAGTAATCCCAGCACGGACTTCGGTGCAAGCGAGAGAGAATAAGTTTTCCAATTTATGCCCGGCCAACGCATCTCGACCACTCGGGTTTTGCTGGACCCGCGCTTTCTCTGACCAGTTGAACACACGAAGTTTTATCCACCCGAACTATTGAGAACAGTGTCAGATGCGGTTTGCTGTCCAAGCCCCAGGAGCTTTCAAGGTTTCATGTGCACACTGCCGGCCGTGAGGTGTCAAAGCTTGAAGACTCCCGCCGAACGATCTTGGCCCGTCGTCAAGCAAACTGTCAGAGCACGGCAGGTACCGGCGGCAAGTTCGCATCCCATCGTCTTGGTCCCAGCGTGTTTCCGTCAGGGTTCAAGCCCTGATAACATCACTTTTTGCCGCTGCCCACCTCTGCTTGTGTTTTCTTCGGATTGCGGATTATGAGGATGGCTGATGTGCTGAAGCCGCAGAACGTATGGGAAATCGTGGACTTCGGCTTGGATAATGAGCAATATGCCGTCCAGGCCTCTCTTGCATGTACTCCACAGCATCAAGAGCTGTTGCGGTGTCGTCCCAATATCAGCCGCCGGCCAGGCTGTTGCAGAAACCTTCGTGCAGCTACAGCGCCAGACGACGCCTGCAGCCGAGTCGTTTGCATGGCTTTGAACCTCTCGCTGTGACTTCTTGACGTCCGGCTCCGGCTCAGGCATCCCGTTGCTGTCATCGTGGATGACTGGAACGAGTGCTTCCCATGTCAGGGGCTGAGGGGAGGAGGCCTTGCAAGAATAGCTCGGCTTCAAGTCTCGTTTGGGATGCAGGTTCGGAGTACGTGTCAATCCGATACGACAACACTCGGCCGGGCACTCGCTAGCCATCCTCGGGACTCTGCTGATCTGCTGATTACAGTATTACAAGTCTTTCGATACGCAGCGACAGCAACATAACAAGAACGAGAAGAATGTGTGATGGCACTGTATAAGTTCGGCAATACCTTTTTTTCATCAGGTCCTTCAGCGTAGCAAGCATTCGTTGGCGTCACGCCAGCTTCCAGCCGACCCAGTTGGCGGGCTCGTGCGGCACGGACCGAGGTTCAACGGATACATACCTTCCTACCATCTGTCGATGCCCAGAGCTTTCCATCGCCCGGACCTTGGGAGCGGCAAAGGACAAGCCCTGCGAACCTCGACTCACGATCCCAAGGCTGGGACGGTCACAAGTTTCGGTGTGGCGCCTGGCACTGCTCCGCACGAGATTTTTGGGATCCTGGCATGCGGGATCTGAGGCGTGGGGTGAAGATCTGCGCCACCTCGTGGATGCGCCAGAAGCGTCCTGGCCCGAGAGCGTCCCAGTTGCCAAGGGGAAGCCCCTTGCTTGACCTTGACTCCTTGCCTCTGGTCGTGCTGCCGGGCGTCAGACGGCAGGTCGACAATACCGCCCTGAGCTGCTGGGAGTGCGAGACTTCGAGATCAGGATGCGCTGAGCTGTGGCACAAATGCGGAGAGCGTATCCCAGAGACTGAGACATTTTCGGCAGGACAGTACGAAACTTCACGCAGCAGGAGTTCGCAAACTATGTTATGCACCTCGGTAGGATTGCTTTCCTGTGCAGAGGTGGCAGAAAGGCTGATCCTGTGGCTGGAGGTATCTTCGCATCATGGGGGTCTTGCACTGCTTCCCCGCGAAGGCCTGTGGTTGTGTGCTGGCGTGCTTCTTTCAACCTTATGGTCCCGTAAATCCTGCAGGACCTGGAGTATTTCTACATGATGACCCAGGGCAATGGTGCCTCGGCAGACTTGCAAAGCTGCTGCCCTGCATTGGTTCAGCGAAATCACGGTGAGCTTCTGCCTGAGGTTGGCAAGCACGCAAAGTCCTCTCCACCCTCTACTGATGCGGTTTAGCATCTTTAGGCGCCTGGGAGGCCTGACTGCGAATCGCGCAGCCGGGCCGCTCCGAGCAAAGGCGGTGAAAAAGAGGCTTTGTCTCATTCTAAAGCGGGCTGCAGCGCACCTGGTGTCAGCAGTCAGGTGACGCCTCGAGATAATTGGGAGTTTCCGAAAATTAGGGGTACCTTATTTTGGGGTCCTTATAATAAGGATCCTATTATTTAGGGTACCATATTAGGGTTCCCCTATTTTAGGAAGCCCCCAGTTCTCCCACGGTTTGCCATTGCAGATTGCTCGAGTGCTACGCCTCTGAGCTATTGTTGCTCTGCAAGGTTCGGCTCAAGCCGGCCAGGGCCAATTAGTTTCGTGCTAACAACAAGAGGTGACAAGAGCGTGCAAATCCTTACCGGCTCCGAGCGCCACTCCGGAAGTGCTGTTGGACCTGTTGGGAGGTAGTACTGGTACGAGAAGTTCAGCTGTTTCTCTGTTCAGCGATGTGAAGCTTTCGAGCGGACGCAACCCGTGTTTTAGGTGAGCAGATCTTGCAGACAGTTCTTTCCGGTCCTAGACCCTGACTGGAGGGATTTTTCTTGCGCTGAAGATGTTGCGCTCTTCCGGGCACGATGCCAGGCCACAGGGTTGGGTAGCAGATCCACGTGACGGAGTTACGTTGCCTACTCGTACCTGCAGCTAGTCTCACTGCTGCTGCCTTCGTTGTCTAGGTGGCAAGTTGGGAAACTTTAAAATTTCCCTTATGGCTTCTCTAGAGTTCTAGAGGTACCTATTCATACATGCTTTGCAGGGCCCTAAATCTACAACCCAGTTGTCGTCTTTCTTCGTTGAGTTTCCTCAGTCTGGTTCCAGGCATCCACGCAGCTGGCAGAAGCAGCGGCAGCTCAGGCCCGGAGAGACCTCGAGTGACTGCCAAGCATCGTCTACCATAATATAACTCCATATGCTGCGGTGTCATGCAATGTATGCATTGTGATGTAATGTAGTTTGAGTAAGATGAAGTAATGCAAAATACTATCCCATACTCTTCCTGACTATTCCGCGATATAACATAAGTAGAAGGTAGTGGAATGCAATGTCATCTAATTTAAAGTAATGTAATATACTATGCGTGAGAGAGAGATAGATAGATACATGGGCATACTAATATATATATATATACACACATGTACATATGTATGTATGTATGCATTGAAAATGTAATGCAGTGTTGGAATAAACAGGGACTGGCGACGGCCCCTTGCTCAACCGACTCCGTGGCCTCCACCGGCTCAAACACAAAGGCGGCAAAATACACAGCTACTACTGAGTGCTAGTGAGTGCTACTGGCATGCCATGCATGAAATTTAAATGTCCAAGTCCAGAGGTAGCCAGTTGCACCGGAGAGCGGGTATCGGGGCCTTCATCGCAAACTCCATCGACATATTAACGGACCTCGTAGCGCGTAGAACGCTCCAAGAGTCAGCGCTCGCCCCTGCGACTTGCCCTTTCTTGTTCCAGTGGCTTCCAGGGACAGGTTCGGCTACTTGGTGCTCTTGTCCTGCTGTCGGGTGTAGGATGGTGTAGGCGGGCTCTTCCGTCGGCTCCAAAACGGCATGATGACACGCAAACCACCTTGGGGGAAGCCGAAAGCACCCAGTCTCTCCGGTGCTGAGGACATGGGATGGCATCTCGGAGTGAGTTTCGGGGACCATCTTTCGGAGTCCAAAGGTTCAATGTTTCGGGGGTAGAGCTCTGAATTGTGAAGTGTGCGAAATTGCGAGACCTTCAGCAGTTTTTGTTTAGGCAGGAAGACTGCAACCTTTGGAGCCTCTTGCTATCGGGATCTTGATCTCGGGCCGCTCATTACGATGTGCTCCCTCCGGTCCGAGGCGCTCACCAAGGCAGAGCAGGAGCAGCTCAAGCGGCTCGTTGCAGGAAGGACGCAGGATTCAGAGGAGCGGGCTGTAGGAAGGCCTAGAGGCTCCAGCACACCTGGCATCAACCAAGACTGACAGGCCCCCGCCGAATGATATATATATATATATATGAAGAAGCACGATCTCGGAGGAGTCGCGGCCGAAGAGGCGATTTGTGAGCTCACGGACGAAGACCATGATGTTCCCTGTCCCTGTTGGGGTTGGGGGTTGCGAGTCGGGAGTGTCTGCGGGGTGTGTTGCGTGTTGTCGGTTGTTTTGGGCCGGAGTGCATGTAAAGGCTCGCTTCCTTTTGGGGGGAATCTCTCTTTCCAATCTGCTGTTGAAGCGAAGGCTCCGCAGCCCGATCGATGTTCGCGATCTCAGCTTTCGGCTGTGGCTTGGACGAACTCACCGGGCAACTGCACTACCCGGACATGCAAAGCCCCTGCTTTTCCATTGCTTTCCCAGCTTGATTCTGGGCTTCTGTCGTGCGTGGGGATTCTAGGTCATTTGTGTGATACCTGTGCGCGGAGACTCGCCTCAAGAACAGCCTTACGCAGGCAGACATTTCCCTTCTTCTCCAACTCGCACCGAGATTTCCTGTCGCTTCTTTCGATGGAGCCACCCGGATGCAGGGAGAAAGCGCGGGCGAGAGGAGAGGCTCACGGCAGCTCGGCCAGCATCGAGGCTGGACATTCGCATCTTTCATCCTGGTCAAACCATTTTGCGAGAGAGCGAGTACGGCGAGATGACGTATATCTTGGTGCACGGCGAGGCAAGCTGCAGTCGAGCCGAGTCGAGTCACGTCCTGTTAGATGTTAGGCGTCGAGAGGCAACTGCAAGGGCTTCGGAGTAGTTAGGCACCGGGGGTTGCTCAAGTGCATGAGGGAGCCGTCTCTCTTGCAGCAATTTCTGGCTCACGCTAGTTGTGCACTGAGAAGCTGCTCTGTGGCTAGCATGGCACAAGAAGGGACCGCGGCAAAAAGCCCGGAGCTCAGTGTGGGCTCTGTGCGACATCTAGCTGCTGCTGCGCTCCGGCCAGAAGAAGCAGGCGCCGCAGGTGGCATCCGGGTTCAGGTGCTCTGTCGGAAGCCAGCCCGCGAGGGAAGCAAGGATCGGCGCACCGCTCTGCGCATCTCGGACGGCTGCCACCACATCCTTGCGCTGTTGGCCGAAGACATCAAGGATCCACAAGAGGGGAGCGTGATTGAGCTGCTGGAGTGGTCCTGCGGGATGCATGAGGGCCTGCAGGCAGTCTTTGTGGAGGACTGGGATCAGACCTCGAGCGAGAGCTTGGGAATCTTAGGGCAGCCGGTGGCAGTCCCGCTGGAAGTTCCGCAAACCAGCGCCCCACAAACCAGTGCCCTTGAGGCTCCGGCACCGGCCGGCAAGTGCCAGCCGTGCGAGACACCGAGACCTGTTGCCAGCCCCATGCGAAGCCAGGGCCAAGCCTTCCATCTGGACACCAAGTCTCTGGCATCCCCGCACGCAGTGGCCGCCATGATGCCTGCCTCTGCATCCTTACCAGTCGTGCCGATTGCACAGCTCAGTTCCTTCATGCAGCGTTGCAGAGTGATGGTTCGCGTGCTGAGTAAATCGGAGATGAAGACGTTCAATAATGCGAGAGGGCCAGGCAAGCTATTCTCTGTGGATCTCATGGATGCAGCGGGCGAGTGTGTCCGTGCAGCCTGTTTCAATGCAGCTGCAGACAAGTACTTCGGCATGTTGCAGATCAAGAAGACCTATGACATCAATGGTGCATCAGTCAAGCCTGGAAATCCACGGTGGTGCCGGTACCCCTTCGAGCTCACGATCGAGGACCGTGGGACGTCAGTCGTGGCTTTGCCAGAAGACGGTTCCATACCACCGATGCCATACAAGTTTGTGCCACTTGCAAGCTTGGGAACGTCTCCGGCGGGCAGCTCTTGCGATGTCATGGGTGTGGTGCACTCCGTGGAGGAGCCGGTCAGCATCGCGACTCGAAACCAAGGGCCGCGCCAGAGGCGACAATTGCTGATCCTTGATAGCTCCCAGGCTTCTGTGAGCGTAAGCCTTTGGGGAGAGAAGGCTGACATTCAATTCGAGGTGGGCTCGGTGATCTTCATCCGGAATGCTAAAGTCAGTGACTTCTCTGGCCGCAGCCTGGACCTCAACGCAGGAAGTTTCCTGGAGGCCAACCCAGATGACAAGCGCGCCTTTCAGCTCAAGGCCGCTTGGAGCTTTTCTGCCTCTTTTTTTGGAAGGAGAGTTTTGCTTGTTTTTCATTTTGTTGGGTCGTGTTCCCAGCTCCAGGCGTGGTACCAAGGCGGCGGCAAGAATGAGCCAGTGCGATTCACGCTGACGACAGGCCAGTCCTCGACCAGAGGCCGCAAGAGAAGCCTTGCGGAGATGCAGCAGGAAGACGGACTGCTACGCTTGCAGAGCGATGGAAGCGAGAAGGCCCACACAGTCCACTACCACCGGGTCTCGCCCGTGACCGTCACAGCAGTTCGAAATGAACGTGCTCCTTTCTATTGGGGCTGCACGCAGGAAGTGATAGGGATGGAATCGAAGCCTCGCATGTGCAACAAGAAGGTTGAGAATGGCCAGTGCGCCGGCGGCCACATCTGTCCTGAGCCGGTTTGCGCCTCAGCATTTCCGCGTGAGTCCATCCAGTCACTGAGGATCTTGTTAAATCCTTGTAACACTCCGTCATGCAGTGACTTGCCGCCGACATTGTGTCCATAGGATCGTAACCATAGAAAGTTCTGAGTTCAGATGAATTTACCTCCCTGGGATTTTCGGATGTGTTTGCAAGGCTGCCCGCTTCAATCTGAACCTCACCTTGTCAGATGCGACTTCTTCAGTCCGCTGCCGGGCCTTCGGTGAGCCGGCAGAGGCGCTTGCGGACGTTCCTGCCTCTGAGTTTGCCGTGTTGGAGAACGAGCGCTTGACGGGTAGCATCCACGCAGAGAAAACCTACATGCGGATTTTCTCCAACATGCTCCGCCGATGGTCTCTCACACTTAAGTGCAGGAAGGAGTGCTTTGAGGGTCGCGAGCGGGTACAGATCTCGGTGGAGAATTGTTCCCCTGTAGACTTCGTGTCGGAGGGCAAGGAAATGGCCGCAGCAGTGCGTCATGCCCTGTGCATATAAGAAAGTGAGAGCATGGCGTACCCCCCAGATGTTGATTGAAAGGAGCCTGGGGCGGAAGGTACAGTAGTAGTGAATGCTCGTGTCGGAGGCTCGGGCCACTACATGGTCAGCTTTAGGAAGTGAAGCCACTTCAAACGATGCTTAATCTCTCTTAGGTTTCAGAATTTGAGGAGATCCTCTGTTGCGACGCACGTCGCAGCATGGTTTCAGGAAGGGCAGGCTGTGCTGACGAGGGTAGGTCCAGCAATCCTGCTCTTCGGGTCTCAGGGACCTGACTTGATCTCACCGCAAGGAAAAAACGGGGGGGGGGGGTGCGGCTGCCGCCCTCGTTGTCGAGCTTACTGTGCTTCTGAATATCCGAGAGCTGAGTGCGTCTTTGCAGGTGGAAGTGGTCACGGAGTCCATGCCCGAGGCTTCCAAAGCATGGCCGACTTTTACAGGGCGTCTGGATGTCCTGGGGCAGCAACAGAAAGGGAAGACCTGCAATGTGAATTGCAGCTCGATTTGACGCGTAACAGCTTGAGATCTGTCCAGGGCCACCCGCCCATCCGAATGCGGGCCCCGTCCATCTTCGGCGAGAGTCCCCTGCTGTTGGGGGCGCCTGCCAGGCAGTGAGGGGGCAAAGGGTTCGGCAGCAATACTGGTAGCAGGTTTGGAAGTATGCGGATCGTACAGCCACATACACATCTCTGTATGGTTTGTTGCTGCATTTATTTCCTGTTTATCAGTTATGATTGTACTGAGAGATCGAACTTTTTCTCAATTCTTGGGCCATGTGAGGCGGACGGCCACGATCATCGCAAAGGCCGCGGGCGTTGGCTGGATCATTGTTTAGGACCTAACGTGGAAAAGATCGAGAGTTGAAGAGTGTGGCCAGGGTGTAAAAGGATCGTTTTGAGGCAGACCAGGAGCACTCAATTCGAAGAGTTTCAGCTGCACTTGGCCCAAGGCCATTTGCGACGTGCGTATGATCCACCAGCGCATCTTCAATCAGTTGAGCCTCGCCTGAGAAAGCGTGGACCGGTCAAGATGGTTTACCCCTGTCCCATGAAAGTCTAAACTGCAAGCCCTTGGTTGCTGCTTCATCGGGGGCTTCCATCAGCTGCTCCGCTATCCCCGCCAAAAGCCGCCCAGTCCCATAGGTCTCTAGGCTCTATACATCTCTATTCTCAACACTGAAGTAGAACTTACGTGCACGCCTTCATTCGCCACCTCACTGAACCAATGCTCGAGGCTGAGTCACTTTCCATCGGAGAGGGTGGTCTACCGAAAGATGGCTAAAGAACGCTACGGGAAGAGGCCCGCTGCGGTTTGGGAGAGACTCCGAACTCTGACCGTTGTCCCCGCCGTATTATGTATATAGGTATATAGGTATATATGTATGTGTCAGGTGTGTATATATATATATATGTATGTATGTATGTATGTATATTATATTGGCTGCTGTGTGTATATACATGTACATGCAAACAAACATACCTACATACATGCTTACATACATATACACACACACATACATACATACATACATACATACATACATACATACATACATACACACATACATACATACATACATACATACATACGCATATATATATATATATATGAGAGA
>CAJNDV010035230.1:69356-85247 GCA_905221635.1 Symbiodinium sp. CCMP2456
GTGTCGGGCTCATATATATATACGTAGAAGTTGTTGTAATATATTCCATTTTTTGCATTATAGTACATTCCCGTATTTTCCATTACACCATAGTGTGTTATGACATGTTACGTGTTGCTATGCTGAACTCATAACATATTATCATAGTTTTATGTCAAAGAGAGCCTTTCACACAGTACACATCACATATTACACATGTGTACTCCATGCTTGATGTTGTACATGATATATAGCAGATGATGTATCATGTGTTCTACGTTACGTTGTATATACTATACATTATCTATGAAATATGATAGATGATGTATGCTCTATTGCGTAGTATCGCCTATGATACATGATACATCATGTATCGTGTGTCGCTATTCAAGATGCGTCAGCATACACAATCCACCAAATATAATAGTACGTTACAGAGATGTTTTATTCACCATAACATATGACAAAAATTACACTTGATACAATATACGTTATATACAACAGTGAGTATATTGTATCATGTTTTCTGCAAACTAAAGAAGTTTTTGTAGTAAATTCTGCATTCAACGATGTCATACTGCATGTAGTACATATGTATGTGTGTATACTTATGTATGCTATTGTATATTCTGTATGTTTTATAAACAATATGTTTTTTCATAGTGCCATATATTGTGAGTTGTATCTTATATACCGTGCATTTTTCGCATAACAGAAAACATCACATAAATAAATATATATATATATATACTCTCTCTCTCTCTCTCGCTCCATATATATATATACATATATATATATAATGTAAAGTATATTATGCCTAATACATGTTTACACTATACATTATATGGTTCATATTGCGGTTCTATTTATCAACTTGTATTTTGTTTATTGCATATGGCCTATTATATATTACATGTTTGATGTTATAGGTTCTTAAGTGTAGATATACGTTTGTTGTGCTATATATATATACATATTTATATACATATACACATACATATATATATATATATATGTTGTCATCACACATTACATTGTTTGTGCAAATCTGCTGTACATGCGAAGGTCTTGCATTCCATGCTCAGCTGATTTCGCAGCCATTTCGCAAAACCAACGGCTTGTGCTTGGTGACACGTTGAAATACAAACCTCACTTGCTTGGCATCTCTTGATTGATGCTTGAACCAAACCTCCTTGGAAACTTGACTTGCGGCATGTTTCGCTTCAACCTTGAACCAACTTGATACCACTTTTTGCGGATGTGAGTCGAGTTTTGACTTTTTCAAAAGATGTGAGGCTTGTCTCATATCGCAAGCCGTTCCAGATCTGAAATGTAGAAGCCATACTTGCCGATGCCAATCTTTTTGCGGAAAGTGCAGGGGGGCCGACCATTCACTCTGACTGTCGGCCCAACGAAGAGGGTCGGAGTGCAGTGCTGATATCGATGTGGACGCACATCGACGTACCTGCCAAATTTTCAATTGACGATTTCCTTTATCTATTAAGTGTCGGCAGGATGTCAAGATTCCCTACGGCTGTGTACATCAGATAGAGAGTTGAGCAAGAGGTCACGCAGCGATTTCAGGGAGTGCAGACGACGGCACCGCTGCCCCCACCTCCACCGTCTCCCCCAAGGCCAGCGCTAATCACACTCAGTGACGGCAATATGTCAATTCAGGTGCGTGATCAAATGATGACGGAGCGAGTTGCGCAGGCTGTATTTGGTCAGACCATGTAACCAAGGGATGGGTCAAGGTCCCCACGAAGACCTCATGTCATCTCTGCTCCTGTTCAGGTTCCAGTTTTACAGGATGGTTCACCTCCAGGAACCTGGGAGCTTCCGTGGTCGTGCCTTCAGGTACCGAGCATGGCACAGTTTGCTATAGGTTGCATTCGGACTGCCCAGCTCCATGTGGTGACTCCTAGATCTTGCACACCGGTTCATGCCAGAAGCCTTTACTCTTCCTTCAATTACGGGATTGGAGGTACATGATTTCCCATGGAAAGACCTGAAGCAAGAGCATTGGAATGTGCTTGAAAGGATCCTCATGCAGATTCCTCCAAAGCTCGTGCGTGACAGCTGCAGACTGCGAACAGCAGCTGAGGCGTGGGGCAACATATTGCCGCATGCTGATTTCGAATTTCCGCCAGATGAGTCTGCAGTAAACAAGTGGTTTGCCGCACTGGTGCAAGCCGCAAACCATCAGTCTCAAATGAGTGTGGTGCCATCCCAAGAAGCCTATTGCCAACTTTGGCACCTGGCGAAAGCTCTAGCCGCTGCCAAGAAGGTGTCGCGGCCTTCTGCCAGCAGTTCTGTTATATGCTATTGGCTGATACGAGATGGGGCTGTGAAGGGCATTGTGCTCATCCTGCGACAGTCTTGTCCTATCAGGCAGTATTTGAGGCTCCGTTTGCGCATAATACAAATGCGCATGAGCATCAATCCTTACGGAGGCCAAAATACGTCCTAGTTGGACTGGCAATGATGATCTCCCCAGTATGGGGTTTTACGCCAGGCTGAAGTTTCCTGTTGCTAACATGATAGTGCCAAGCAATGACCGGGAAGGCCGACTGGCCCTTGAAGAATCATTGCTTGCAGCAAAGAAATTCGGAGGATACAATAGCTCAAGGCCAGTATGCGCCTTCGGGTGGTGTATTGCCGTCAAAGCTCTCACCGAAAGGTGGCCGGGGGCGGGATGCAGATCGATCGAGTAACATCCCATTTTGCAGATGTTGCTCATGGAGCTGACAACCGTTGGCTGATTCGAAGCTCTCAAGCGATTCTGAGTGGGGTAGCCTCTTTCTGGTAAGGTTTTTGTACCGTCAATGTGCGAAGACTTGATTGCTGCACCCGCAAGAGCAAACATGCTGTCTGAACGTTCTTCATTTCTGGAGCGACGGGTTTGATTTGTGTGGTCGCTGAGCTGCACTTTGCAGGTGGTTTCATGAGGTTGATGCGACCGACAGGAGAGCGCCATTTTGTTACGGATGCGCTTTTGCTAGACAGATCCCATCCTGCTGCCAAGTGGTTTTGTCGAGCATCGTGTTTGATGCCACCAACCAGAGAGCGCCATTTTGTTACGGACAGTGTTTCATGAGGCAAATCCCAGAGAAGTTTCGTTGAGCATTGTGGTTGACTGCTGCCACTGACGTTTCATTGAGCATTGTAATTGAAGCAACATACCAGAGAGCGCCAGTTTGTTACTGACAGTCTTTTGCGAGGCAGTTCTCAGTTTGTTTTCAACGTTTTCCGGTAGATGTTTTGCATTGCAACATGTTTTTGGAAGGAAGCCGGAGCGCATGGCTCGCAAATCTTTTTCTGGAAGGATGCTGAGGTTTGCTGCAATCATTTGTCTACAGTGCTGGGTCACGCATGCTGTCATGAAAAGTTTGGATGAATTGAATAAGTGCCGCTGTCCAGTTCGAGTGGGAAAGTTTTGATGTGCTGTGAACCACTTCATGTTTTTGCAGTTCTTGACGGTTGTTGTGTTTGCACATCTGCATGACTTGTTTGTCGCCGCTTCTTTCACTTGGCTTGTGCCTGACAATGTTCAGCATCTAAAAGTGCAGTCTCGTGCAACCGACTCTAGTCCAGTCGTTTTTCGGGGTTCTTGACGGGTTTGTGGTTTCTGTTGTTTTTGGGTCGAGTTGCCTGGGCGGCTTTGTTGGCTTGCTTCGTTGGAGTGGTCAGTTTCACATTCACATGCCAGCATCTTCAACTTGCAAGCTCCAGTGCGATTGTGGACGCTGGTATCAGGGCAAGAACTCCAAAACTCTTCGGGTCTTACTGCACCGCTGTAAGCAAAAGCATGTTTCGGATGAGATGATTTCCTTTCCACAGCGCACCATACAGGCATCCAACCTCTTGTGGGTTGTTTTGTCTCATCGATCTGAGAGACACAACGCTCGAATTTTACGCAGACAGCTGCTGGAAGCCGGAGTGCACAAGAAACTCCTGTTAGTCAAAGATGGCTTTCAGCATGGCAAGATATGTGATGGTGGGCGCTCGTTGAAATACAACGAGGTGGTTATGCATAACTTCTTTCACCGGTGGATTCCAGCTGTTGGTTATTTTCTGAACCAGACGTCTCGGACCTTTTTGGGGTTGTTTACATCGAATGCACAGCGAGGTGTCAGTTTCAACGCGTAGCTGCTCCCTGAGATCAACAGGTTTCCTTCTCGACCGTTGAAATGGCTGGGGTACCGCAAGTTCCATCGGGCTAAGCCGGAAAGGAACAAGCATCCCAACCCGGTTTACGAAGGCAGCAAGTTGCTGGTTTTTACTGGATCTTCATTGCCGCAGGTGCGCGGGCTGTACATGAAGACGAAGAGGTACTCACATCTGGACCTTTTCTTGTGCAGATCTCTGAAGCCAACCTCCTTTCATGCTCTTTCGACGTCCGTTACTTCTTCCTGCAAGTTTTTGTCCATTTGTGGGGGGTCGGAAAAAGGGCCCATTGTCAGAGACAATGAGGCACCGGGTTCCCGACCCATGAAGCGGCGTAAACTAAAGTAAAGAAAAAAAGTCCGTCGCAACAGAGCTACCGCTGTCGTCATGCTGCGGATGTGACAAACATTGGTTGTGACGCTTGAACCCCTCTTGTGAGGGGCGTTTGTGCAAATCTGCTGTACATGCGAAGGTCTTGGCTTAGCAGATTTCGCAGCCATTTCGCAAAACCAACGGCTTGTGCTTGGTGACACGTTGAAATACAAACCTCACTTGCTTGGCATCTCTTGATTGATGCTTGAACCAAACCTCCTTGGAAACTTGACTTGCGGCATGTTTGCTTCAACCTTGAACCAACTTGATACCACTTTTTGCGGATGTGAGTCGAGTTTTGACTTTTTCAAAAGATGTGAGGCTTGTCTCATATCGCAACCCGTTCCAGATCTGAAATGTAGAAACCATACTTGCCGATGCCAATCTTTTTGCGGAAAGTGCAGGGGGGCCGACCACTCACTCTGACTGTCGGCCCAACGAAGAGGGTCGGAGTGCAGTGTTGATATCGATGTGGACGCACATCGACGTACCTGCCAAGTTTTCAATTGACGATTTCCTTTATCTATTAAGTGTCGGCAGGATGTCAAGATTCCGTGCGATTTTTGATTCGCTGGAGGATGCTACATGAGCCGTTGCCAAACCAGAAGAGCGCCATTTTATTACGGCAGTCTTGGCAGGTCTTTGGTATATCTGGCATGATTTTATTGCATGTATGAAACGCGATCAGTTTTGCATGGCTGGTTTGTTGATATGGAACCAAGTTTCCATCTTGGCCAGAGGAAAGGAAATCAGGATACGCGGCCCACTTCATCATTGGCTGGTCTCGCTGACAGACATGTCTTTGCTCATTGTGACATTCGATTTCATTTTGTACTATACTATACGTCGTTTTAGTTCTCCATTATATTCTGATATGATCTTATATGATATTTTTATCATATCATACTGGAATATATCTTACTATGCTACACCATCCAATACAACGCTAGTCTATTGTAGTCTATATTACACTGTACCATATGAGGTGACATTATGGCGATGTATTGCAGTCTGTGGCATAATTTCATATTATGCAGTTTCCTATTTCATATTTACACACAGAACGTATATATGGTTATAGGTTATGTGTTAGTATACAAGAAGCACTGGCGTTAAGTGGAGGCCCGGTCTTCAAGCAGCCCTCTCGGTTCTCCCACTTCGACCCCACCTTCGCCATCACTGCAGGCGGCGTAAGAAGCGCGGAGTCTCGATCTCGTCCACCGAGACCAAGGACGTGCTTCGGGGGGCCGGTTTTGCGGACCCAAAGTTGCGTGTTGGGAGCATCCCAGGCAAGTTGGATGAGGCATTTGGGTTCTAGGCCTCCAGGTGTGTCGGCCGGATGCTAACATGAATGACTGTGACTCCAGGCCAAGGGCTTCGTAGTTGCAGGTCGAGGTCAATCCTAAGCTTGCAGACAGAGTTGCTGTGGGACTGCTGACATGTGGCTGCTCCAGCATTCAACATTGACAATCCCCCCAGCAACTCAGAATCCCTGCGCCCTAGATCCAGACCCCAATCCCCAAATCTGCACCATGTGTGAAACTCCAGGACACGCGGCCTTCCTCTGTGGCCACGGTTCTGGAGGAGCCGAAGGCGCTGATGCTGTCGTTCTTGTTGTTGCTGTTGCTGCCGCTGCCGCTGCTGCTGCTGTTGTTGCTTCTGCTGCTGTCGTCGTTGTTGTTGTTGTTGTTGCTGTTGCTGCTGTCGTTGCTTCTGCTGTTGTTGTTGTTGTTGTTGTTGGGGGCGGTTGCAGTTGGGGTTAGGGTTAGGGTTGCGGTCGGAGTTGTCAGATGCACCGGAGAGTGCTGACATTAATTAATATTACATACTGTACATCAGGAGAGCATCTTCAATACCTGTACGTGATCTGCAAAGTTACCGCAGCAGTTGAACTCAGGTTAGTGCCGTCAGTATTCTGCTTCTATGAACGCGGTTCCCCGTGCATGCAGGAGACGCTGCCAGATCTCGAGACCCGAAAGCCGAAGCCCCGAAAGGCCAGCGCAAAGTACAAGGATTGTTGGGCTGATGGGTGGCGGTGGATGAGTGAGTCTGAGTGAGGTAATGGTTTCAGGGCCGAGAGCATGTGGTGAGCGCCAGAAGGTTGAAGTCATATCAGCGCTGGTGTGCCCAGGGGCCAGCTGACGTCAGCGCTTCCCCACGGGGTGTGCAGCTGCCTCACATCTGAGGGAGAGCAGCCAATCTCTTCGTTAGCTCTGGTTCCGACCCAGCTCTATGATGGATTTTGACCGATGCACAGCCCCAACAGAACTGGCATCGCTGGGCGGAGCTGGACATGTGGGGTACTGTTCTGCCTTAGGGGATGAACGCAAAAACTGTGGCTCACCTCCTCGAGGGTTTTGCAGTGTGAAATCGAATGAAGACCATTCGCCCCGACATCCATGGGTGCAGCGGGCTTGCTCATACAGTCTTTTGACTTGTTTCCTCTCCTACTGTGATAGCCATCCGTGCAGTCGCTGTCAGCTCCCATGAATCTATGTATAAACCAGTCTTCCTGCCAATTTCCAAGTTCTTGTGCGGAGACACCGGCCTGCGTCTGATAAAACTTAGATTCCAAAGTGGCATATTATTCGCAGTCTTGCTACCACTACCAGGCGCTGAAAGGATTCCCGTGGCGCTCTGCAAACGCAGACCAGCCGTCACGGAGGGTTGAGCAGTTTTCAGGCTGCTCTTCTCCGTCCGACCGTCATTACGAGTTCTGCTGATGGTTGCAGAATGTGTACATTTTGCTACCCATCACTAGCTAGCCTCCTTTCATGACCGCAGAACTGCTTGACCGCAGAACGGGATGTTTGCCCAGCCTAGCTGGATGAAGGAATCCACCGATCTAAGTGATCTGGTTATTCCAGGGCTGTCCCCTGTACAGAGTTCCCAGAGACATTGCAAAGGCCGAGGCAGTTCCGAGCCCATCACCCCTCCAGCCCGGCAAAAGGAGGTATGCTCCGGAGTAGCACTGCGTGACATATCAACTATCAACCCTACTGCCTTGTAGCTCAAGCTTTCAGGCCCTTTTTGAGGAGGTTGGGATATTTGGTAGACAACATATTAGTATACAGTGTAACATATAATGATATTACGCACAACGCATATGCATTTGTATATATATATATATCTATATCTTTATGGGTAGTTCTCTAAATCAGGGACCCTGTTAGGGGTCGTTTTATCAGGGCTCGGTCATGCCAGGCTGGGAGAGCGTACAGCATTGCCTACACAGATACTTTATCCGTCAAGCTCCTGCCCGGAAGACTCCAATCCCGACGAAGAACCGGTTTTGCTTTCGCTTGCAGGTGGTTGTCCGTCCTGTCATTGGCTGTGCTGGCGTCGACCGTGGCCTTTGCACTGCCATCAGAGCCTCCACAAGATGTGGCTAAGGTTAGCAGGCTGGGCTTTGCAATGCTTGGGCCGTGAGCCAGTGCAAGACGACAAAGACGAGTAGGAATAAGTCGGAACAGTGAGCCGCGCTGCCGTGGAGTGCAGGCCGATGTCGGTGAGGGAGGCGACGGACCTCTCGGGCAAAATCTACAACATGGAGGACTCCCAGGCCTGCGGTGGAGAGCCGACGAAGAGTTTCATATTATCATACATGTGATGTATAATATAAAATGTATATTCTTAGTAGTGGTTGTTGTGACGAATACGGTCAAGGCTGACATCAAAACCCCACGCAGATGCGTATGCATTGCCGCCTTATTTGATATCCGGCCTGGAAGCGCTGCATCGTTCATGCACGAAGCTGCGAGGAAAAGCCTTAGAGGAGCCTCACCCCGTGTTGCAGGCTCTGGATTTCCTGGAGCGCTGGTTCCAGGGCCAGCAGGCGCGCGTGAATGCTGACAGGAGGTGCTTGCAAGCGCGGTGCTGCAACTCCACGACTGAGACTCTAGGCAAGTGAAGACTGAAGCTCAGCACAAGAAGGGCTTCTTCAAGTACGGTTTCAGGGAGTCTTGGAGTGTAATGACCCTGGCAGGACCTGGGTGGTCTAAGGCGGATGCCTCCCAGGGTCCGGGAGAGCCTGCGGTGAGCCCTGCCGGTTTGCGGTTAGGGTTCTCTGTAGCTTCGGATGATCACAGATAGATAAAACCCTAAGCCCCAAGCTGGTGGATGCATCCTTGGTTCTGCCAACATGCATTCCTGCCGACCTTAGGCGAAAGCTGGTGGATGCAGGGTCCCAGCTGGGGACTATGAGTGAAGGAAAGAGGGCCCGATGCCCTAAACCCTTACCCTAAACCCTAAACCCTAAACCCTAAACCGTTCCATCTCCATCCGTGCGTGTCCGTCGACTTGCCAGGATGGTGTTGAACACGATCATCAAGGCTTCACGGTTCGCTGCAAGGGTTTATAGGGTTCAGGGTTTATAGGGTTTAGGGTTTAGGGGTTTGGGGGTTTAGGGTTTAGGGTTCAGGGGTTTACAGTTTAGGGGTTCATGACTGTGGTGCGTCCTGCTTTGTGGCATGTCGTGTCAAGGATTCCAGTCTGGGGCTTTGTTGGGGTCTCTCAGGGTATTATTATTATTGCTACTATTACTATCATCATTATTATTAATTATTATTAACTATTATTGGTATTATTGTTATTATCACTATTATAGTCTGTTTCGAAGTTTGGATTCCAGTCGCGAACTTATGGGTCACGCAGCCTGGGAGGCGGCTGGGAGCGAAGGCAAGTTGTCCCAGAGTTACACCTGGTGCGCCCATGGCCGGTTTAGGGTTTAGGGTTTAGTGTAGGGGCCTAAATTAATTGGGACGTTGTTTGGAGGTTTGGTACTTGTGAGTGGGATCACAAAACGGTGTGTCAGTGTGGTTCTGAGATGTTTTGCCTTTGAGGTCTCCGAATGACGGCGATCACAGGCCCACGAAGTCCAAGACAAGATCTGAAAGCGAGGTTTCGCCTGCTAGAGCAAGCAAAAGACTGAAGATTTTCTGAAACATTGGTGGTACCGATTTACCTGTCACATAGCCAGCTGCTTTCATCTTCTGCTTTTTACTTTTATGGCAGTGAGAAGCTGCAGTTGGTGCCAGTAGCTCCGGCAACCCAAAGCGCTATATTCCAGTGTGCCATCCTCCAGTTGAAGGGCTTCGGGCTCTTTGAGGTATCAGCGGATGCGTGAAGCGAAGATCGACACGAACCCCCGGTCCGGAGCTCATGCCAAGGGTCTAGACTTGCAGCATGGCTCCTTCCTTCTGGTTCTTCCTGTCACCTCTATGCAAGGACGGTCTGAAATGGCAGGTCATTTCATGTGTAAGCGGAATAACGTCGTAATGCACATGCCGGAGGGTTGCAGCGAGATGAAAGTCTGTGGTTTCCACAAAGGAGGATTGGTGTTGCCGCCTCTTCTTCAACAGCCTGCTCCTAAATCAAATTTCCTGAGTAGGCGAAGGCAGGTCGGGTTTCTCTTCAGTTGGTCCTGGCCACCCATGAACCGCCAAAGGTAGCCTCAACCCTGAACTGTCAATTCCAGGACCTTCGGAAAGCTGGTTACAGCAGCCGCGCAAGCTGGACTCGCCGATTCCCTAGTAGTGGATCTTGTCCTGAGATTTGTAGGCTTCTGGGTTGTTGCTGTATCAAGCTTGATGTCTTCACTTTCTTTGGTCCAAACGGCTCATTGCACTCCGTGGTCAAGCTGTGATTCAATCGGGCGCAGTCGGCAAAAACAACAGTTTCACGAACCAGAAGCGGTCTCGAGGTCTCAAGCTAAATCTATCAGTGTTGAAGAGAGCAGCGCAAGGATCCTGCTTGGAGACTGTTGGGTAGTCCAGAAAAGGGCTGCAATTTCTGTATTTCCGGTTGTACCTGACGGGAGGTGCAAGAGCCCTGCTTGTGGTTGTACAACACTCCATGAACCTCGGAGTGTGAGACTTGGACAGAGACAGTCTAAGATAGGGTAAACGTGAACTGTTCTATGGGGGAGACTTGTAGCAAAACTACTTCCATGACGGCGCTGATTGCAAAAATCGACACGCTAGTCATCCCAGCCAGATACAGCGGCAGTGGATGGAATCTTCGCAATCGTATACAGTAAACTGTTGTGCAGTGTGGGAGTGATTACCGTAGCACCAAAGTATCAATGTTGCAAGAAAGTTGGACTGCTAAAATTCGTGCAGGATTGTACTGTACTTATGGCGCACGAGGCCTTCATGGCAGTGTCCGTGTACCGCGGCGGTTGTCGCAGTAGTGCCCCATCGACGTCTTGAGCCCAAGACCCGATTCAGGTGGAGGATGCGGAGCTCTGGCTGGACTCGATGGTAGAAGAGGTGCCTCTACACACTTCCCGGTTGCTCAACACCTTCTATTGAATGTCTTGTAGTAGTTTGCTGAGCACAGAATGAAAGTGTTGGGAAGTCACAGATACGTTTGTACGATAAGGCGACGCTTCGTAACTTAGAGCAGGTATATGTATGCAGTACTTGCCTGTTACAATAGTTATTCATGTCATTTTGAGGGAACAACTTGTACGGTTACATACACACATGCATATGCATATATGTATATATACACACACAAACCCGTATACCCACGTTTACAAATAAACGTACATATGTATATAGTTTGCACATATATATATATATGTACACACATAGGTGTATACATGCTTTATACATGTGTATGCATATATATATATATACCCATACCTTTACGTATATATATATATATATATATACTTACCTTAACGTATCATGTCATATCATATGTGCGCATACATATGTATGTTGTATATGTCAAAATAAGTAAATCGATACATGGAGAAACAAAAGAGTATATCGACAGTTAGATAGACAAGCACCTAGCGTTATGTAAAAAGTACATCAACACGAGTGAACAAGTAAATGATTAAAAATAAATGAGTATGTATGTATGTATGTATGTATGTATGTATGTATGTATGCATGTACGTACGTACGTGCGTGAGTATGTATGTATGCATGTATGCATGTATGTATGTATGTATGTATGCATGTATGTGCAGCATGTACAGATACCTACATACAAACAAACAAATAGTTAAAAAACCAACCACACACACATATATATATATATATGTATATATATATATGTATGTATATGTATACGTATATTATGTAATATACATGTATATGTATATTTTCTGGCATATATCTATCTCTGTCTCTCTAGCTCCAGCTCTAGCTCTAGCTCTAACTCTGTCTCAGACACCCGTACTTCAGGGCTTCAAGCCGGATCTGGTGACCATTTCTTCGGTCATCACGGCATGCTGCGAGGCGGAGAGGGGGCTGTCCGCGTTGCAGCATCTTTTGGGTTTTGCGGGGATGATCTTGGGAGTTTTGGGGTTCAAGCTCATGGGATTGAGCTTTAGGCAGGCCGGGGGGGTTCGATGCAAGTTGCCCTGTCCTCTGGACCCTAACACTGCAGGCGCAGCCTCAACTTGGCCTTAGCCTTGCACACTGCCATGACTGGTGTAGGCCAAAGAGCCTTTGCGCGCCGAGCGGTGGTTCCAGCAGCTCCTGCAGCAGGGGCTGACACCGGACCTGCCAGGGCCCCCAATGACTGCAGGGTTTAGACGGCGAAGTAGTTTGTTATCGTGAGAAGTTTCTGGCCTCTTCCAAGGATCGCCTACAACAGCATGATCGATGCACATGCTGAAGCGGGAGATGGTGAGAAAGCAGCAGCATGGCTCCAGAAGGCAGTGGACGCAGGCCACACCCAGGAGTAGGAGTAGGAAGCGGTGATGGTAGCAGCATGACAGCTGCAGCTTCTCCTGTCACACCATGTGCACAGTCGTGCTGGAAGCTCTTCTAGTAGTTCTTCAAGGCCTAAACGTAGCAGCCCGAAGCCGTCGCCAGGAATTGATGTCAGCACGGCTTGCTACAATGCCGCTCGAACACGTTTGCTTTTGCTTCGCCGCCCTGAGCCCTCCAAAGTCTCCCAAGATCGCAAGGTTGTCAGGGAAGGGTTTAGGGTTTAGGGTTTAGGGTGCGGGTTCCATGGTCTCAGCTTCGTGTACATTGTTGGTGAGCAGAGACCTCCGTTTTGGGTTGGACCGCCGTCTTCTGCGTGGCTTCCTGGGCACCTGCGCCCCTGTTAGGATCCAGTCGTGGCTGGCAGAGTCTTCCCAAGCAGCCTGTTGTGGTTGTTTCAACGTTCAGGCTTGGGTGCTGAAGCGTAGCTGGTTCCAAAGCAACTAGCGGCAACTAGCGAGATACACCATACACCCCCCCATGACAAGGCTGACCTCCTGCGCAATCAGTAACGGAGCCCCGCTTGTTCCACGGCCAGGCTGTGATCAAGGCTTACTGCCGCCAGGGCGATCTGGAGGCGATCCATGTCAACAGGAAGTTCAAAGTGGGCTTTTGCGTTGGGCTGTGTTGCCGGTGGGTTTAGTGTTTATGATTTCGAGACTGTTCTGTGACCTCGCCTCTTGCAGGGTTCGAACTCCGGCTCAGCCTTTGCACCAATAACTAACAAAGCTTGTCTGATGGCATAGTTCTCTACCTTGAAGGGCACCGTAGGCGAGGATCCAGTTTAGGCTCAGGCCCTCAGGCCCTGAACCCTGAAACACGGGAACTTGAAGCCCTACCCCACGCCCGTAGGCCTTAAACCCGCAATTCCGATCAACCTCAAAACCCTGAAGCTTTCAACCTTGACCCTAAACCCGAAACCCTAAACCCTAAAGCCTAAGCCTTTCAACCTTGGCCCTAAACCCTAAACCCTAAACCGCAAAGGGTGCCAATGGGTGGCTGGAGAAAGCCAAGGCCCGGCTGCGCAGTTACCTTCGTGGCTTCGGCTTTCTGAGGATCTTGGAACACGATGTTCAAGGTTGCACCATCCGAAGCCCTAAACCCAAGACCCTACGCCTGCCGGCAGTTTTTGGACATCCATCGAACCCTAAACCCTAAACCGTAAACCCTAAACCCTAAACCTTAAACCCTAAACCCTAAAACCCTAAACCCTAAACCCTACACCCTAAACCCTAAACCCTAACATGGCCCAGTTTAGGCTGCTGAGCCAGGCAGCCGGGCGTGGTCTCGACATCATGTCGTACAACACGGCCCAGATCCCAGCTTGTACTGTTGAAATGACGAGATGTTGTAGTGATAATTATGACAAGTTAATACTACTGTTGATGGACAAAATTCTGCATGACCCAAATATAGTATAGTACCACAAATCCCATAGTTTAGGTATATAAGGTCATGCAGGATTCTGTCCATCAACCGTAGGATTGGGGGGACGTTACTTCGAGCATCCCAGTTCTTTTTGGGCCCTTATCATGCGGAGCCTACCCTATTTGTAAGGTTATGTTAGGGCTGTTAGGGCCCTTTGTTGCCTGAAGAAAGGAACAAATATCAGCGGAGGGCTTCACACTCATAGGTTCGGGTCGTGATGGTGATGCAGACCAGTTCTGACACGAAAGGGCCGCGAACTCCAATTTCGGCCAGCCACGAGGAGGGGCCCAAAACACTATCCACAGTTTCAACGTTCCAGCTGCAGAGGTCCTGAACTACTTCGCCAAGGAGGGCGACCTGAAGAAAGCACAGGCCCGATCGGTCGGGCCACACACTGCAGGTTTTCGGTCGTTGAGACTTCAGTATCTCACTGCTTCCTTGGATAGTTGGGGGGTCGGAGACAAGTGCTGTTTGCATGGCTGCTGCCTTTGTTCTTCAGGCCCGAAGCCCTAAGCCCCCAAGCCTGAGGCTCCATGTACCGACATAGTATACCTAGGCCTTAAAGTCCCTACCAAGCGAACCCTAACATAGAACCCCATAGAATTCCTAGCCATCCCTCTCGAGGACTGGTTCGGCAAGCTGAAGGCCTCTGGCCTGCAGTTGGACCAGGCCCCATCTGTCTATCTGTCTATCTGTTGATCGATCTATCTATCTGTCTGTCTATCTGTCTATCTGTCTTTCGGTGTATGCATCTCTCTGTCTATCTCTCTATCTATCTATCTATCTATCTGTCTGTCTGTCTGTCTGTCTGTCTGTCTGTCTGTCTGTCTGTCTGTCTGTCTGTCTGTCTATCTATGCATGTCTATGTATACGTATATGTATATCTCCATGTATACTTATGTACATGTAGATGCAGATGTAGATGGATAGATAGGGTATGCATGCGTGTCGGTCTCTCATGTATCCCCGCTCCCTTAGAGCTGGGAGCCAATGCTATGCTGCAAAAGTCGGCGTGCCTTTCCTTGCGGCCTTGAGGTTGCCTACAGGGCCTACAGAGATTTAGAAGCCGACAGTGCGCATGGCGCAGCATCCGGCAGGTGTCTTTCAACACCATGATCAAAGCTGCTGTTGCGGCCGACAAGCTGCCGATCAGACATGCTTCGCCTGCTTCGCATTGCAAATCCTCGGGGACGACGCAGGCTCTCTGAAGCACCGGCCAGGCCACAGACCGAGGAGTACCTCCAGGAGATGCTCTCGAACAGAATGCAGCCAACAGCTGCGACGTACGTGAGTCTTGTGCGCGGCTTAGCAGCTTCAGGCAGTTGCAGTATCAAGGGAGCGTTTCAAGCATGACAACGGCTGACCCGAATTCCGACAAAGGGTCCGAGCCAGATTCAGGCGGGAGTCATCTGTCTTAGTGCAGCTTACAGTCACCACTTGGGTGCTGAGTCGTGTGTGCACAGCGAGCACGAGTTGCGATTTCGAAAGTGTGTGAAGTGCCGGTGATCCAATTCTTGCTTTTGCTTCATCCGGCAACTTCCAATCGTGGTTTGATCGCTTATACGGCTGCGGCGGATTCTCGAGCATGTGAGATTTCCGAACTTTCATGGACCAGAGGGTGCAACTGGCCGCATCTGCACAAGGTCTCTGCCTATGCCGACCAGGGTGATCTGGAAACGGCACAGCTGTGGCACGACAAGGCCTTGCGACCTGGAGCATAGTCTCCAGTTTCCCACGGAGCCCGGGTCAAACTCGCAGCTCTACAGCCCGAAGAATCAACTTCCAGCAGTCCTCAGCACCCAGGGGCCCTACGATTCAACCCCCAGCCCCCGAGCTCGAAACTTCGGAGGCCGCAAGCGCCAACAAGACGAACAAGCAGATTGATACGGCGCTTGCAAAGGCGCACGTGAAAGTGCGGTGCCCAGGGGCATCGGCACTTGGGGTTGGCTGGCGGCCATTCGTTTTCGTTCCGAGTATATAGTGCACGTGTGCCTGCCTGGTCTCTCGGTCTGTCTTCGTGTTTGCTTCTGTCTATCCGGCTTTGAGTTTTCTCGTGGGTTTGGCAGCGCTCTTTTCGGGTATCTGTCCGATGAGGTGTTCACATACAGTGGCCGAGGCCCTGCGTTCAGATTGTTTCGGCTTGCCAGCGGCCCATCTCGCACCTCTGTGCCTCAGATTTGCCCGGACTCAGCAATGGCTTCCGTGAAGAGCATGA
>CAJNDV010035230.1:109543-122179 GCA_905221635.1 Symbiodinium sp. CCMP2456
CCCTAAACCCTAAACCCTTGTCAGCTGGGCCTGCAGTGATTCGAGGACAGCCGCCTTCCATTGCCCAGTGAGCCCTCGACCTCCCAGTTGAATGAAGAGGCCGAAGGGCTTCGGGCTTTGTTGGCAGTGTGGGGTGTTGAAGATGCCTTCAAAGCTTTGGGGATTGTGGAGGGCGGCTTGGGGGAGAGTCTGTCGTTTCAGGATGTCCACCGTTCTTGGGGTTCTTTAAGGAGCATCGCGGTGGCGTGTTCAGAGACTGTTGCTGCCAGTCGACCTCTTCGAAGGCTCTGGAACCTCGCCAGCGCTATGCTGCAATGCTGCAGAGGATCTCGCAGGCGTCGCGGTGCCGGTGCTTTTGTCGCTCTTTGCCTCGTGTCGTCAGGCTCCAAGTGCTGTGCTGTGCAGCAGCCATATGCTCATGGTGTGTGCAGCAACTGTGAACCAGACGCACACAAGTTTGATATGCAGGTAATTATTCGTGCGAGTCATACATAGATGTGCAATACAACCTGACCACAAGCCAAGACCACTGCAACTTACAGTAACTTACAGCTTCTCCCTCAGATTCCAGATTCTCGTGACGACATGCAAGCAGACTACTGACCCAAATCCCTCGTCCAAGCACCACCCTCAAGCCCACAAGTACCGACGAAATTCCAACTAGCAACCTTCGCGGCCGTGCTGCGACGCTGTGGGCAGCGCCCGAGGCTTCTTGATCCGAGACATGGTGCTTCGTAGTATCGCAGTATCACTCCTACTCTTCCAGGTTCCGGGCTTTGGAAAACGTTGTTCGCCGGTTGCTCTGAGGGACTCGAATCCCAAGTCCAGAGGACCCACGAAGCCCCGCAAGCCGAGCATCCCTCCACGCAGAAGATCAGAAGCAGGTTACAAATTCCGCCCGCCATGCCCGAAGATTTTTTGGGCCTAGAGGGCCCACCCTGAGCCCCCTTAGGCCGTAAACCCTAAACCCCTTGTGCAAGGCCAACACTCACTGTAGCGCTCCGGTTCAGGCTCCGCACACCCCAAGGGTCGAGGGGCGGAGGGCAGCATGGGCTGGAGGCTGGTGAGTTTGGATGGGAGTTTCAGTTAGAGTATACCTTGCCTCTTTAGGCTAGTAATGCCACCGCCAACCCATTAGATGATCATTCCTAGGGTCCCCCCTACACTCCACCCATTATATCACTACTGCTACCCCATTATCAATACAAAACTAGGAATAACCATAACCCCATCTATTATCTCTAAGGTGGCATTATTAGCCTAAATAGGCAAGGGGGTTCTCGTAGGATTTGGTTCAGGGTTTAGGGTTAAGGGTAAAGCATTCGCTTTATCTTCTCGGATTCTCCGATCATGTTATAACTACAATGTAATTATAATATATAACTGCTTATGTATTATAATTACACTGAAACTATGCAGTTTGAGGAGGCTATCTAATTTGAATTTTGAACGATCATTTCATCTAAGAACTCTGTGGTTGCTTCTAAATAATCATAATGTAATTGTTTGTCTATGTTTACACGATATTGTAAATAATGTGTTACACTAATGAAAATATGATATACTCTTTGATAATAATTAGCATAACCACATAAAGTAGTTTTAAAATAATTCTTTTTCTCCTGATGCCATTCATAGAAGTCAAATGTATCTAGGTTCTCATGCATTGTTTTCATTTCAATATGCAACTCAAGTGTATAATCTTTCTTCTGAGCATCATTTCGCATTATTTCATGAACTTCATCATATTCTGGGTATTTGTTTAACTTAGTAAAGGGTAATATATAATCATCAAACAAATTTCTTAACTTACAACATTTATCACAACCATAGTAATCTACGATTTGATTTTTAAAGCTATGTAAAATATCGCATTTGCCTAGTAATATTTTCTGTATGTTCTAAACTGGGTTACACTTATCACATCTATTGAAATAATTAAATTTGTGTATCTGATTATACAAATATGTTTCATCATATTCACTCCCACTTTCATATTCTCTTTCACTCATTACCACGATAATATATAAGTTGTTATTTCTTTAAGTCATTTTCCTCAGAAATATTATTTTCTTAAGATTTACTGGAGCGCGGTTTGTTTGACAGACTTCTCTAAGCATTCAGAACAAGTCGCAATGTATTTAACATAACAGTAAGAATGCTTACCAGCACAATAGCAACGCTTAAACCAATCAATGGATTTGACTTGCTTACAACGATAACACTTCCTAGTAACAATATTATTTGTTTCAGTATCTGGTTCGAAATCAACTAATATTCTATCTACTCTTACTGGCATTATTATTATATACACTTTTTCATAATGCGATATTATGAAAATTTGCACCGGGAGAGACTTAGCTCCTCTCGCGATTGCTCTACATGCAACCGGTTCCTTAAGATTTAACGAAACTAATTACGAATTAATGTCATTACCAAACTCTTATGGTTTGCCTATGAACCTGTAGACTTGCTAGGCACACGGGCCCCAAGGTCCTAGGTTTTTAAACTGAAACCCTAGACCTAGACGCCCGAATCCCGAAGGTTCAAAACCCAAATCCTGATGGGTTCAGCCTACGTGAGGAAACCCTCAACCCGCCGCACACCGGAAACCCAAAGCCCTACTGAACCCTAAGCCGTCAACCCTAACCCCGAAGCGCTAAACCCTAAAACCTAAACCCAAACCCCAAACCCCAAACCCTAAACCCCAAACCCCAAACCCCAAACGATCTAATCAAACCCCAAGCCCAAGCCCCGGAGTCCCAGCAGGGCCTTGCAAGCCCTGGCAGGTGGTTCCTCCCCTTTCTGCCTGCGGCTACTGGCCAGGCTTCCCCTCGCTCTTGCTTGGGTCGAATATTTAGGGTTTAGGGTTTAGGGTTTAGGGTTAGGGGTTGAGGGTTTAGGATTTAGGGTTTAGGGTTTAGGGGTTTAGGGTTAGGGGTTGAGGGTTTGAGGGTTTGGGGTTTAGGGTTTAGGGATGTCGAGGGTCTGGGGTGGAAGGCAGCAGCCTGTGGGTTTTTCAGGCTGCAGTTTTTGGTTGAGGGCTCCAGGGCTTTTGAATAGGAGTTCGGGCTCGGGGCCATAACTTTTGAGGTTCCACCACATACAGCTAAGTTTCTGGATGGGGTCCCTTTTCGGATCAATAACAGAGCAAATCGCTTTCAGGACCCTGCCGAGCTTGTTTTACTTCGGGAACCTTTGTATGGCCGCCTAGAATCACAGGATGCGCTCAATGTGGGAAGGCTTCGAACCGAACCTCAGTGACGAAGACCTGCAGCATGAGTGCTGTGGAGAAAGCTCCCTTATACTGTTGATGATAGAAATCCTGCACTACCTTCAGGGCCCTAAACTATAGGAATCATGGTATATTGCTCATTATGGGTAATGCAGCATGTATATCATCAACCGTAGTACCCTATCTCTTGGGGCAAGCGCAGGGCTTACTGAACCTCGTCCTGTCCCGCTACACTGATGCCAACTGCACCTTGCCTGCTTGAGTTTACCTTAAGGGGCTCCTTAACGGGTCTCTGTAATGGTTTGAATAAGCTACTCGCAACGCAGAAGGACGGTGCATGAGGTGCACAGATCCTGCGGCACTTGAGCTTGGGCAATGCCATGGCGATGCCAATCAAAATCCGTAGCACCTTTGCTGCGGGCTTGGTGCAGTAAGTGCAGCTTTCCTGCGGACCTTCTCTGGACTTTAAACCCCAAACCGTCTCTGAGGTCAGACATTGGATACCGGGGAAGGCGTCCAGCAGAGCTGGTACCAGCTGCCTCTCTCAAGCTCGATCTGTTACGACCTGAACGATCCTCGCCGGCACGCTGCTTCGCTTGGGCTTACGCTTACTTAGCAACCCTGGACCCGAACCCTACCCTCCAAACCCGCACATAGACACCAAGCTCTAAACCCTGAGTCCTCAATCATTGGAAACCACCCAGAAGAACCCTATACCCTAGACGCTCCCAAAACCACACCGGAATCTTAAGCCCACGGCAAGCCCCAACGACAGGGCCCGACCCGCCCTCATCTTCGAGCGGCTAAGGTGGGCCTCCACTGCCAGTTTCGCTGCTACCTGAAGCCTGTCGGGCCAAGCTTTGGAGGGCTTACTACGGGGTTTCAAGTGGCGGAGCAGACCGCAGTCTGCCCCGAGAGGTTTCTTGTGGTTTGTTGCGAGTTGGCCTGAACTTGAACTGTATCCGAGCATCGCTTCGGAGATTTTGGATCTCTGAGGCGGCTCTGAGGCTGATCCCTGAACCCTAAACCCTCAACCCTAGACCTTCAACCCTAAACCCTAAACCCTAAACCCTAAAACCCTGAACCCTTAAACCCTACACTCCTAAACCCTGAACCCCCCCAAAAAATAAGACAAGGAAGGGCCAGAAGGCTATCCACTGCGTCCACCCCCTCACTTCGAAGGGCTCTTGGGAGTCCCGAGAGGCTTCGACAGTATAAAAATACGATAGGTTTAGGTTTAGGGTTTAGGGTTTAGGGTTTAGGGTTTAGGGTTTAGGGTTAACTACAATATACTATCAGGTACTATGATATACTAGGAGGTACTGCAATGTACTACAAGGTACTACAATATAGTTTCATAGACTATAGTATGCTATAATGGACAATGTGCAGGGTTTTGGGTTTACAGTTATATACTATGAGGAACTAGATTTTTTTGTTTGTGCCATCGTGCACCAAGAAATCGGGAACTTGAAACGCAGGTCTCTAATATCCTGATTCCTGACCAAAGGAGATTTGAAGCGAACGAGTGGCAGCCGTAAACCTCGCCTAAACCCTAAACCCTATAAACCCTAAACCCTATAAACCCTAAACCCTATAAACCCTAAACCCTATAAACCCTAAACCCGAAAGCCCTAAAATGTGAGGTTGAGCTGCGAGTATGCGACGGGAAGTGGCATTTTCCTCGAGGAGCTCTGTGGGGCTGTCGGGCTTTTGGAGACACTGTATAGCATACCATATTCACTGGGCGTAAAGAGGCGCAGAAGGCGCAGGCAGCGCGGGAGAAACATCAGACACACTTTCCGCCCACACTCGAGCATCTTCCACCCAGAACCGCTGAGACATTGGGGTTTTGTGGCTGCTAGAATGGAGTGCGCGAGATATTGTGCCGCAGACACAATCTGATAAAAGTTTTGATGTACGTAAGTCAGCAAGTTTCAGTATTTGTGTTCCAACAATGTCGTTCAAAAGGGTGCTACAGCAGGTGCTCATGCACACTTTTTACTTTGGCAGCTTATGGCCAGCTCTAGTCTGGTGGATCGGGAGATTGCCATTGCATGGGTCCGACGTGGTTCAGGCTATTTTGATCCCTCGAGCCATCCGCACGACCTATAATCTCGAACACAACAACGCAGATATTCCAAATTGCATTGCCGCTGAACCCTTCGGCAGAAGCCCAGAAGCCTGAAACGGTAAAGCCCCATAGCCAAAGACCCGAAACCCTCAAACATCAAGCGCCGCAGCCCAGCAACCCAACCTAAGTCAGAGGAGTACCCGGACACATCGTGTTCCGGTACCGTGACCAACTCGGTGGCATGGCTTCAGCTCCAGAAAGGGCAGGGCTGTTTTTGTTCCGCCTTTTCTGGTTCTGGATGGGTGATTTGGGGGAGTGGGGATGATGTGGCGTGCTTTGGGAGAAGGATCCGAGGGGTGGGGTGAGGGGCCCGGAGCTGTACGGTACTGTACTGTATGTATGTAGATGAGGTCTGTCTGTCTGTCTTTCTGTCTGTCTTTCTGTCTGTCTGTCTGTCCAAACGTAGACGCATACAAAATGTGTGTACGTACGTATCAGATGATTTTCAGCATTCTGCACATGACCAGATGGCGATTGGGTTGCTTGCCAACGACTGTTAGTGTGATGAGTGAGGACTTAAGAGATGTGTGGCAACTTCAGTGTATCGATCAGGTAGCTTATGTGCTCCTCCGGCAAGCATTCCTTTGAATTTCATGCCTTGCTCCTGTTCCACTTTTTGGAGAGGCGTTGAGACGCCCACACTCTGAATGCGTTTGATGCTGAGCAAGCCCCCACTGTTGAATCCAAGATGGCGATGGCCAGACACCTGACTTGGATGGGTGCCGTGAGCTGGTTTCAAGGAGCCTTGTCAGTGCGATGGAGATTTTGCAGGTTAGCTTGTAGGATGTTGGATGGCCGTAGCCAAAGAAGGCAGCGGTCTCAAAGCGGCTACCAGGGTTTGAGGATGCAATCTTGACAGGGATGTGAGGAAGCATGGCAGTGAGCTGCGTGGGGGTTAATCGCTTGTCGTCCGCAGCCAAGGTGCTTGTACATCCGACGGCAACGGCCTGCGGGGGAAGGGGCTGAGAAATCACAGACAATCGGTGTTTGTATCCCGTTTTTCTCTTTGGCAGGGTAGCTCTCTGTCTGTCCAATTTTTTCAGTCTGACTCTTTCTCTCTCTGTCTCTCTCTCTCTCTCTCGCTCGTCTCTCTTTCACTCTCTTTCTCTCTCTTTCACTCTCTGTCACTCTCTTTCTCTCCTTTTCTCTCCTTTTCTCGCTCTTTCTCTCTTGTTCTCACTGGTTGCCATGTCTGTGAGTGCAGTTGGATAAGACACTGGGCAGAGCACACAGTATATGCAGTGGACTGTCTCTACTGATGTCCTGCGGATGCCAGAGCTTTTATATACAGAAGTAGTCAGATAGAGAAATCGACGGATGGATACGCAGTGCAACAGTTGTGTGACACAAACAGTGTGCGACGTATTGCAGACGATGTGTGCTGTGAAACATATGACTTCACATCTGCTGTATGGTAGATGATATAGGAGTGGGTTCAGAGTCAAGGCATTCGCACCAACTGCAACCATGATGATGTGCGGGCCCACAAAGAGTTGCAGTTGGGTGCCTCGCTACTCGCTTTATGAGTTATAAGTTGACGGAACTTCTGACTTGAAGGAACTTATGAGCTAAGGGAACCAGCTGCCGAATTGCGATCTCAATGCTGTCGGCCCCTGTGGCCTCAGCCCTCGAACAAAGCCCTTAAAGCGTGCGATGGCTGCTGTGCCATCTTCATCGTCAAAGCCCAGTGCCCCAAGATTCACTGCTCGCCCTGACAGGCAAATACATGCAGTTCAACAAGCCGGTCACGTGCTCAAGCACTCCGGGGTGTTGGGCGCAGAAGGGGGGCGTAGGATCCAACGTGGACCCTGGATCTCAAGTGCTTGGAAAGGGGAGCCCTGCAGCCTGCATTTCGGAGGCATATGCCACCAGCGATATATATATATATATATATATACACCGCAAGTTCTGGCACCCGGGTTGTGTCCTCCACGGACACCCCGAGGTTACTTCCTACCCGGACTGCAGCGCCCAAGGAGCCGTGGACATCGGTGAAGGCTCGAGCCGTTCCGGGTCGAAGCTGTGGCCTGAAGCTGTTGTTCAGGGTTTAGGGCTTAGGGTTTAGGAAAGTTTAGGGTTTAGGGCTCAGGGTCTCTTCGTCTGTGACATCTGCCAGGTGCCGATGTGGCGTACGAGGCGAGATACTACATGCAGCCTCTCTCTCGCAGTTGGATCAGGGCAAAGACCAGAGTTTAGCAGTTACGTACAGCTACTTCTTTCTGCTGCTTCCACAAGTGATGTAGTAGTTTCCCAACCGTTAGTGTTATTGGTCTTGCAGTTCAGCACACTTCTGGCATCGTAGAGTCTTCAATTGGATGCCCGCACACATGTCTTCTGCCCTGTAAGGTTCTACTCTGACAGCAGCTGCACGACTGAATTCCAGGCGTGCCGATGCATGATCAGCTGCTCAAGCGGACTGAAGCCGGAAGTTCTCCCAGCACTTCGGGAATCAACATGCAATTAGAATGTAGCAAGTCTGAGCTTCGCTGAAGTCTGTGCTGCTGCGTGATTGCGAGCACGGCTAGCTGCACTAGCTAGCCACCGTCCAGGTCAACGAGTTCAGCTCCTTCCAGTACAACCGGTTTCAGTGGAGGGTCTACCGTGGATCCCAGCACTGCCTGGACTACGTAGATGTGCCCCGAATGCAAAGACTGGCGTTAGCTATCGTGCAAGATCGTGCAAGTATCGCGTCACACCAGTTCTTGATGAAACCCGGCAGTCGCAACAAAGTGAGTCGACCGAACCACGGCAACATCTACGCAATGTAGTTCGTGACCGCATGGCTCACTTATTGCAAGCGAGATCATGGCATCATGAACTGCCGCATGCAATGCTGCCGTTTTTTCGAATTGAATGCCTTTTAGTGTTTATTGGTCTTTCTGGCCTGGTTAAGTGGCTCTTAAGCTGTTCGTACTAAGCATTTTGCTACGCCGAAACTTCATGCAACTAACCTTGCATTCCCAAGTATGAGCACTGCTGGCGGCACATGCTGCGAGCGCAGCTGAGGCGACGACGCGGCCCTCCAACTGGACTGCGGCAGCTGGAACCCCGGGATTCTCTTAGGTTCAACTCACTGGGATGTTGAGGGCCTGGGAAGAACCTCCCAGATCCCAAAGCCCCTGCAAAGCCTAAATCTTGGATCGTCAGATGAGCTCTCGCCCAACGCTCCCAAGACCCGAAGCGCAATCAATGATCTGAACCCTCTAGGAGCTTCTCCTGATACGCAAGCTGACCGTTTGCAAGAGTTTCAGCTTCAGAAGTCCTCAGAGGTCATCAATGCTGACGTCTTGAACTTCAAGTTGATGTGCCTTGGTCGAAGCTGATGGGTTCAATGCCCGCGACGTTCAGGGTCGAGGTCTAAGGGATCTCCACAAGTCTGAGCTTATCTTGTCTTCAGGCATCACCGCGACTATCATGCTTGCAGCTGTTCATTGCTACTGTAACACGGCTCGATGGTGATGCTGACAACGACTGTTGCGTGTCTTACATATCTCAACAGTGAACGTTCTCGCTGCTGGTGCTGAGTGTTGCTGCTGCTGCTGCTGCTGCTGCTGCTGCTGCTGCATGCTGGCACTGTTGCTTCTATGCAGACTCCGGCGGCTGCAGGGACCACGACAATACCAACTGCTGTAGCTCACTGTATGCCCACTGCTGTCGCTGCTGTTATTTCTACTCTTTCTCGAATTATGGACAGCAACCCAGTGCGCTTCACAAGCTCTTCCTCCGAGAGGTGTGGCAACATGGATGGTCTCGGCAACGGCATACTGGTGCCTTGGCCCTCCCGTGGTTCAGAGACATGGAGGGTTCGGGGTGTTGGGATTTCCGGCTAAGGCCAAGGGCTCCAACATTTGGGGCTTCACCGCAGTCCCCTCACTTCAAGAGCTCGCGAAAGCAAATAATGCTATGAGTTGCTCTCCGCTCGCAATTAGCTTTAGTTGCAATATTGGTAACTACTGGTCACGAGTGAAGAAGACGCAATGAGTGGTTGCTGTTGTTGCTGCTCCTGCTGGTGATAGTCGCCCCTCTGCAGGTCAGGCGCCACAACGGGAATGTTTGTTCTGGCACATCTGCAGATTCAGAGTACTGGAGAGATGTGAGCCTTGGTTGCAAAGAGATGGTTAGAGCCATCGTGGAGAACCCGATGGTATCCTTTCTTTTTGAGGAAGAGAGGAGAGGGCTTTCGGAGATCAGCTGCCCGTTACTGGAGAAATTCAGGTTCTTCCCCATGAACCTGTTCTTGGTGCAAGACTTCTTCAATGGGGCCGCTTCGCCAAACGTCGGGCTTCTATTCTAGGATTGGGGTACCTCGTCGCCTGGAAAGATGGCCTGCGTTGTAGTAGACCATACATGTTGTCTAGTGTGAGTATATACACGATTATGTGCTATATGCAACGGCAATGCTTGGTTGCAGCGACTGAGGAATGTGTGGAGTGGGGTTCCATGTGGGTGAAGTTTGACGCTCGGCCAGCATAGCTCTGACCTTCTTCTGCTCCAAGGGTGACGGTCGAGAAGACTTTGGGTTTAGAGTTTAGGGACTGGTCGTGAGTCCTGTAATGGCTTCCCTGCAGCTACCCAATCTCTGATTCCGTGAGCCTCAGGACAAGAAGTGGGACACGATGCACTACCCCGACTGCTCGCAGTTTGCCTGCAGGTCAGGCTACTGTTCTGGAGGACTGCAGCCAACAGGTGTTGACTTTCAGAACGACGGCTTGGACCTAAGAGTTTATGGAGTTTGGGTTTGGGGTTATTGGCTTACGTTTTGTATGCCAGGCTGACTTAGAGTGCATTTGTGTATGGAATGCACTTGGTAGTCAATGGTATTATTTACAATTTTTTGCGCAGTCCGGCTTGTCTGCAGTGCATCTTCGGTTTTGGAGTTAACATCTCGCATCCATGATGATCTTAGACCGTAGATTCCGGACAACGGACAACCGTAATACTACCACGTCATGAAGCCATATAGCCAGCCATAACTGGTGGATCAGTTTTCTGGAGAACCCTAAACCCTAAATCCTAAACCCTAAACCGTGGTGGACTACAACAGGATGGGAAGACTGGAATGACATCGCGGCGACCAACAAATGGGACAAATGGGATGATAGAGGCCACCAGACACCCGCGCCTGTTGAAGGGCCCAGTCAGGAATCCCCAACAGATGTCGCTGAAGCTACAGTGGAGGGTGATCCTTCTGGAGCTGACTCTCCCCCTGACCTGGCCTCCTCAACTACCTCTACCTCTACAAGTGCGCCAGGGGAGCCTGCTATTCCGGGTTTTGGGCTCTTTCCAGAAGTCCGCACACTTGAGGAAGAAGTATCATGGCTCATGCAGCTCACAAACGGCGAGCGAGCAACACTACAAGAGGGGGGGGTCAGTGAAAACAACATCAACAGGATTGAAGAATTCCTACATCAGGTAGATGATCAACAAGTTGATGGCAGTGGACCAGAGGCAAGGTGGGCGGTCGCACGTCTTGTACATCGCCTTGAAGACGGTCTGGAAGCCCTAGGAACAATGCTGGCTATTCTACATCGTCGTCTTCAACCAAGAGGCTACCTTCCACTACAGCGCATCCCTGGGGAAGAGTTGGCGCGTATTCGCTGGTTCAACTGGGTGAGACAATTTACTTCCATCTTCACCCAAAACCTTGAGTACAGCCTCGCTGCGCCCCTCCAACCGCAGGAGACCAGCCCATCGGAGGGGGTGATGTTAGGCTTCCATGCACCTCCCCCACAGACGCCGGCTTCCTCTTCTGGCCAAAGACGGGGAACCGAACGAAGTCGCAGTCCGGTGCATCGCCCTCCTGCTAGCAGTTCAGACGAGGATGTTGAAGAAGACTCAGAGGAAGGACCTTCTGTAGACGACCCGGTGCTCCCGACTGAAGCTGTTGACCCCTCCCAGTTACCTGGAATCTGGCGTGACCCACCACTCGAAGATCTGTCAAGTGATGTGAGCCGCTTCGGAAGGACGACGTCACCCAGTATGCCACCCACCGGGACTACGTCAACAACATCGATTACCACATCGAGCCACACTATGCCATGGGGAACTTTGTCTACGTTGTCCACTACCTCTCTACCCTGCATTACGGTATGGCCATCGACCACGACTAACTCCTGCTCCTATGGGGCTGCACATGGCCGTCCTGGGGGAAATCTCACGAGTGGAGGCCTTTGCCTGACCGCTCCAACTTCCACGCTCTCAGAGCCTATGGTGGACAATGGTCCTGCCCTCGACCACGGGGATGAAGTTTCCTGGATGCAAAGTTTTCCCTGGTTGGGGGTGACATCTACCTCGACGACTTCCAGCACAAGCTCCTCAGGGACACTTTGGCCAGCAGACGTGGTGCGTGATGCTGTGATAGCTGAGACATCAGTGGCAGGGCACTGCTTGATCGTCAACGTGCTCTTCGCCATTGTGACAGGCTCATTGCGGAGGCCATCGAAGAAATCCTGGGCCTTATCCATGTCCCCAGACACGAGCTCCCCTTCAATGCGGCCACGATGGATGCCAACCTGTGGAGAGTCATAGGGGCGGAGGTCAACAATGGACACGGGCCATCGATGACAGCAACAGTCATCCCCACCGGTCAACCAGCAGTCCTTCTTCAACCCGGCCTCCCGAGCAGTCTGCAGGCGATCCACGAGGCACTCCCAGGATATGATGAGCCAACCCTGGCCAACTTCCGTCGCCGTGCATGGCGTCTACATGTAGACAGACTGTTCAGGAGGACCGGTAGAGAAACCCCATGTGGACGTTGGCCGCCTGAAGCAGACCGTGACCTCTATTTGCTCCAGACTGACGGGGAAGTCCCAGTCCCCAACCACCCTACAGGATGCCTGCCGCCTCCTCGTCCTTACCTTGCACGTCGCTACAACGGAGTGGGTGAACGCCGTCGTGGACAACGTCATCGTGGTGGCCATGGAGTTAACTCGCCGGCACAATCTATGGGGATGAGTAGTGGAACTTCGACGCAGGCGACACCGGATACACTGTCGATGGAGGCTCCGTCTACTACGTCTCAGCGATCCTTGGTGGCGACTACGCTTTGTTCTCTACCGCCTCGTGAACGAAGCAGAAGCAGGGACGATAGAGATGAAGCTCCGGAGTCCCATGACACGACTCAGCAAGAACAAGACGACGCAGCTGGGAGTGAAGTAGGTGATGCGGAGTTTAATGTAGCTGAGGAGGTTGATTAACATTTTGAACAGTGCACGCTCACATGAGCGAGTCTTCTGACCTTCATGCGAGAGAAAGGGGGCTATTGCAT
>CAJNDV010035231.1:0-14412 GCA_905221635.1 Symbiodinium sp. CCMP2456
CTAGTATACCCCCAAAACCCTATTCTGATTATTAAGGCCCCTATAGTAAGCTTTGATACTACTACTACTAGTACTACTACTACTACTACTACTACTACTACTACTACTACTAAGTACTACTACTACTACTACTACTACTACTACTACTACTACTAAGTACTACTACTACTAAGTACTACTACTACTACTACTACTACTACTACTACTGCCCTCTCAATAATCAAACAACCAGGCCAGGGATTGAAATGAATCGAACGAGGAATTAACATTTATTAGGCGTTAAGGTCTAGGTATATTTCAGGGTTTGTTGTCTGCATCCTCCGGTCCATGGTGCCAACGTGTTATATAGACTTTGACCCCAAAGTGCCTATACAGGAACCCCTGTAATGCGCAAGACTAGTTATGCACAAACCCGCAAACGAAACATCCGGGCTCCACTGGAAAAGTCTCATCTCGCAGCATTTTACGCTGCCTCCACACGGCGCGGCAGTACGCCGCTGACGGTTTCTCGCGTGTGAAGGTATGCAACCTGGGCGGAGACTCTACAGGGGGACACATACCCGAAGGGTCTGACTAACTATATAGTAGAGAGATGTAGAAAGTGACAAGAATTACTACAAGAATTATGGTTTGGGTAAGTATACCGTACTTGTAGGACCCTTTGGGATAGGGTTCCTGGGCTTCTTAAGGGTCTAGGGCGCACGCTTGTCCGGTTTTTTGGGTGCTGTGTGTAATGAAGGGGCCTGAATAATTACCTCTACTATTCTGGGGGCTCCTTAATATACTTACAATTTGATAAACCACACACCCTATTCTTATCATTAAGGCTACCTTAGGCGATTCTAGAAGCCGGCAAACCACGAGACCCCTGATTTAGGGTTTAGGGCTTTTTGAGTTTAGGGTCTAGGCGTTTAGGGTTTCGGTTTAGGGCTTTTGGGATGGACGATGGTCACTAAGAGCTTCAGTAAAACTTTAGGGTTTAGGGTTTTATGCTCCCGTTTCAGATACCGACACTACAAGTTAGTGTCACACCACTCTCCTTTCGTTCACGGAGGCATAGGTAGCGCTGGGCTGTGGAGGGGCGGCATACTACAGCATAGCTATGTAAGGTCCATACGGGAACAGTATTACAATAATTGGAATAGGGTTTTGGTAGGGCCCATTAAAGTATATTATAACCCAAGGAATAATGGTGGTAATTAACGATTTAATTTAGGCTTCTTTATTACGTACTCCAGCCTTTAGATTACAAGAAGTCGCCGTCTCCAACGTAACGAAGCAGGCGAAGGGAAGTGTCTGTGCCTTTAGGACGACATGAACCCAAAAATGGCTTGAGGGTCATATAACATGGGATTCATAACTTAATAACATAAGGCCCCTACAATTATGTGGGTCATTTGGTCCCCAATGTCGGGCAATCAGGAAACGAAGCTGATTGGAGACCACCCTTCAGGACAAGCAGCCACATGTTCCCGGATGAGCGAGTCCTTCATGTGCTGCACCGGTGCTGTGTGGAAAGTCTCGACGCCGTCCTAGGCTGCTGGGCGCAAGCTTCAAGTTGAGTGTACTGCGATATAGCAGGGACAGGGTCTACACATTGGCAATTGGCAGCCTGCTAACCATGGGGTCTAAGTACTGACGTAATAACAAAGTCTGTTTGAACAGTAGGGTGCTTTAGATTCGGAGCTGCTGACAAAAGTCTAAACCCTCCCAACAAATATACGTGCTTATAGGATCCCTTTAGAAGTTAAGGATCAAACACACGCTCTCATCCAAGGCATTGCAGTCTTTGATATCAGAAGTCCCAAACCCAATATAGGGGCCTTCATGATCAAAATGGTTGTGCTAAGTGCTATAGTACGGTTCATAGTTTAAGGAACCCCGATATAGTTTTGGTAAGTACGCGTCTATATGATCTGGCGCTCCAAGCGCCTCGCTGCGAAGCACAGGCATCTCTTTTCTACTGCTCCTTCAGAAGATGGACTTAGGATTTAGGGCTCAGGGAAACCCTAGACGACACCGACAAGTAGCACGATTTTTCGGCCCGCTAAAACTGAAGCCTACAACCCTCAAAAGGAACCCTAAACCCTAAACCCTAAACCCTAAACCCTAAACCCTAAACCCTAAACCCTAAACCCTAAACCCTAGACCCTAAACCCAAACCCATGGATGCTTGCCGGGCGCGCCGGCGACCAGGATGTAGAACTCGCTCACAGCCTTGGAGCTGGCACGGCTCATGTCTTGGGACGTTGGGGCATTGAAGGGCTTCTGTCTATTAGGGCGTAGGGCTTTCGAATAAGAAGGATCTCGAGTCCTCTACAGGTTTACCTCCAGGCTTCATTGAAGCTCCTCCTTTGGTTTAACCAAGTGTATGTTTGGGATCGATATGTGTCCCCGGTTTTTTGAAGGTGAGAATAACACTTGAATAGGGACTGTCAGGGAATGGTGCTACTACATATAAATATAATATCCTTCAAGAACCTTGTAGAACCCCATAGCGCCCCTATGTAAAACCTGCAAACCCTCATATCATAGAGCACTTTGTATGTCTGCCTCATAACGCCCCTATGTACAACCCGCAAACCCTCATATCATAGAGCCCTTCGTATGTCTGCCTCATAGTTCTGCCTAGACTCGATGAGGTACTCGAGATCCGGGTCGACTTCTTTGCCGTCCATCTCCAATTTCCTGACGGTGCAAGTATATAGGGTTTCACGGTTTAGGATTAGGGTTTAGGATTTGTGGTTTAGGGTTCAGGGTTTAGGGTTTAGGGGTGTAGGGGTTTAGGGTTCAGAGTTTAGGGATTAGGGCTTAGAGGTTTAGAGGTTTAGGGGTTTAGGGTTTATAGGGTTTGGGGTCTAGGGCAATCTCCATTCAGACTGACCAGAATGCAAGAGGGCACTTGTTTGGGGCCTGAATTAATCTTGCACAATAAAGTTTCAAGAACATTATGCAGTATACTATACCAGAGAATAGTACATCATAGTTGGACATAGTAGAACTAATTGCGTGATTCTTCAAGCAGATATTACCATCCGTTTCTTGAGGGCTTACTGGGGAACATGATTAATTCAGCGATCAAGCTGCATCCAACATGAGAAGGGGCCGTTTACGTTTGATCCGAAGCCCGTTACCTCAATCCACTATTGAGAAACTTCTGGCAACCAAACGAAAACCTACACAGCACTACATAATCCGAGTACCCAAATAGTATAAGGTTTTAAATCCCAAAATCCATACTCTGAGTGGTTTTCTACTATTTGGGTACTTGGACCCCTAGGGTTAGTAACCCACCTGTGATTAGGGCAAAATGAGCACATTGTGATTTATGCAATATCAATGGTATAACTACGGTTTTGGTAAGTATTTTAGCTTCTGCATCAATCAGAGTAGGAGAATGAGATCCTCGATCCGTGTGGGGGCCTCCAGCCCTAAATCCTATACACTATAATAAGCCCTAAACCCCCCCCGTCTCACGCCTAAACCTGACCTAATCCCGAAACCCGAGTCTTCAAGGGCCCAAGTACCGCAATAACCATGCACCCCTTATAGAAGAAACTCCAAGGAAAGGAAGACTTGACAGGTCCGAGGTGCTGGATGCGAGAGAGCGCTGGCGCGCTGGGTGAGTAGACGACGTGCAGGCCCTGCATCAGACGCTCCAACCCAACAGGGTGTTGGGTTTTTTTGGGGGGTAAGGGTTTAGGGGTTTGGAGTCCAGTGATTGCGGGTTTAAGGGAATTGACGGATTCAGGATCGGAGGGGCTTAGTGCTTTGGGTCTTTAGGGTGCGGCGGCTTAGGGTGTACATAGGGTTTTGGCTCAGGATTTGGGAGTTCGGTGTCGGCTTCCATGGCTGGCCACTGTAAAACCCTGATACCAAGCACCGACACGCCCCAAACCTTGAAAAGGCCCTGCACCCTGGGCGGACGCGCCTCTGAGACATGTGGGAAAGAGGAGGTCGGCGGCGGTGGCCGGAGCATCTCCTGTTAAGTCTGCTGTTGTTGTTTATTATGTGCGCATTTGTCGGGATTATGTTGTTGGTGTTTCTTGTTCTCATTGGTGTGTCTTAGCGTCTTTGCGTGCTCAACTTCCTGTTTTAGATTATTTGTTTAGTCTTCTTCTCGATTCTTGCACCACGGTTGCACTGGATGCAGGCACCCCTGACTCCACTCCCAAACGGTTCAAAGTACCTAATTTTATAGTAGAATGCAGGGCTTCTATATTAAATAGGAATCCGTATTGTGATTTGGGAAAGCATCCCTGCCAACAGTACCTCGGACCCTTTCGGCCTCCGATAGGATCCTCAAGAGAAGGACCCATCAACACCATCTAAAGGACCCCCAATAAGCCGTTGGCAGGAACTTGTCAGTTAACAAAACAAGTAGAGACACCTCAAAAATCAGGTTGCAACCCCAGATGTGCCGAAAACTCGTTTCCCGGAACCCACACCACCTACAGGAACAACAAGCCTGTTAAGTTAAGCACCCTTCGAGAACCCTTCCGGAGCCCCTAAAGGCCCTCCCCCCCCGAACCCTGGACCTTCCCAAACCCTCAACCTTGAATTAAATCCTACACCCTACACCCTAAACTTAACCCTCAATCCTCAACCCTAAACCCTCAACCTTAAACCTATAACCCTAAACCCCGAACCCTAAACCCTAAACCCTCAATCCTGAACCCTAAACCCATAACCCCCGAACCTAAACCCAAACCCCTCAACCTTAAACCCTAAACCCCTAAGCTTAAACCCATCTAGCCTAAACCCTAAACCCCTAAACCCCTAACCCCTAAACCCTAAACCCTAAACCCTAAACCCCTAAACCCTGAACCCCTAAACCCTAAACCCCTCCACCCTAAACCGAACAGTTCGCCTCGAGACCCTGTCGCAAGGCGCGTCCGGTGAGCCGAAGCAAGGCCTGGACTTAAGGCGCCTTTTGGGGTTTAGGGGGTCTAGGGGTTTTAGGGTTTAGGGTTTAGGGGTCTAGGGTTTAGAGTGGGTCTAGGGGTTTAGGGTTTAGGGCTTAGGGGTTTGGGGTTTCGGCGTTTAGGGGCTTAGGGTTTAGGGTTTAGGGGTTTAGGGTTTAGAGTGGGTTTAGGGTTTAGGGGTTCAGGGGTTTAGGGTTTATGGGGTTTAAGGGTTAAGGGTTTATTGGCCAAAGGGTTTAGTTTAGAGGTTGACGGTTTAGGGTTTAGGGGCTCAGGGTTTAGAGTGGGTTTAGGGTTTAGGGGTTTAGGGTTAGGGTTTGGGTTTTTTTGGGATTTGTAGGGGGTTCTAGGGTTTCTTAGTAGGGGTCCGGACATAGGGTCCCTCTCGGGGTGGCTTCAGGCGGGTTTTTAGAGCTTTGGGCTTTCCGAGCTGAAAACTGGGTTGTAGTTTTGGGGTTGGCCCCTGAAGTATGCATGAATAGGTACCTGTATTGGAACCATAATTTAACCCTAAACCCTCAATCCTAAACCCTAAACCCTACATCCTAAACCCTCAGGCCTAAAGCCTATAGAGACTTGGGGATCGAAACGCATAGTCGGGTTCAGGCCTTGAGGTGTTTAGGCCCGGAGCATCTCGGGCTTGAGGGTCCTAGCGTCCTTGGGTTTAGGTTTTAGGGATTTAGGGTTAGAGTTTGGGTTTAGGTTTAGGGGTTTAGGGGTTTAGGGTTTAGGTTTTAGGGGTTTGGGGTTCAGGTTTTACGCTTTGGGGTTTAGGGTTGGTTAAGCTTCACGATACACACTTTCGAGGCTACCAGGGCCATTACAGCACCCCCCAAAGGCCCTCTAATATAGACCGTAGGGTCCTTAATAGTGGGTATTTGGGGTATGATAGAGGTTAGTTAGGGGGGGTCTAGGTAAGTTTGAAACTTGAGGTTACAGGCTTTAGGGACTATAGCGTTTAGGCAAGGCGTGCGTTGCCAGGGACGTGCATGTGGGCGCCCCAACTAGCCAGTGGAAACAGCTTTGCGCATCCTTGTACAATCTGGCCGGCGAACCCTCAACCCTAAACCCTAAAGCAGAAACCTTAAACCTAGTCTCTAGACCTAAAGCCACAGAACCTGAAGCCCCGATCCATACAACCCATAAGCCCCTAAATCCTTGAAACATAAGTCCCTAATATAGGGCTCTTAATAATTAGAAGGGTTTGGGGGTCGTTTAGAGTATAAACATATATATATATATACACATAGGAACTTTAAGGAATACTATTGGTAATTATTTATGGCTTCTATATTAGCCACTCGGGCTCAGGGATGAGAGAAGATACCCACAACTTCTTGAGCGCAGCAGGGCAATTCTTAATGGAACGGGGCTATTCCTCAGGAGTCTTCCTTTGGACCACAAGCAATTTCCTACATCCCTACCTGGACCCTGAAGGACCTATCTCTTTAGGGTTCCTTATTATGGTTTCCTCACAAAAAAAAGCCTTAAAGAGGCAGGTTGTTTAGGGTCCAGGTAAACCATAGCCATAGCCCTACACGCCTCCAAGTTTGAGGTTTTCACTTCGGGGGCGAAGAAAGGAAGCGATGAAAGCTTGGTCCCAGGCTACTCGCTTTGTAAAGGGCATCTCCTCGCTAACGTGCGTCTTGGTGAGTGCCTCCGAGATACAGAACATGGAACCCTACCGTCGAAAAAATGTGGGGGAATTGAACTTCAAACGCCAAAAATAAGAGAACTCGCAGCCTGTTCTGTGTGAGCTCCTACTGCTTCAGGTTCATATTTGACGGGAGTTTGGGGTCGCAGGGTTCCTGTGCACGATGTTGTGATGATGCTGATTTCGTGGTTAGGGTTTATGCAGGCACAACAATACAAGCACAACAACTGCTACCTCCACGACACTCCTAGCACTCTAGTACGTAGCTGTGTGCATGGAAACTAGCAGAAACTAGCATGTTGAGATACTCTATGGCGGCTCTACAAAGAATACATAGCCGCAAAAACAACACGTGTACCAAAGAGCCGAATGGCCTTTGCCAATGTACGCAGCCCCAACTCGAACCCGAATTCAGGGTTTAGTTTCATGGGGAACTACAGATAAGCCTTTGGCAGGGGCTTGCTCCACTAGTAAGACTGGGCTGGTCTTGTGGGATTTTTGTGTATGTGTTCTATGGCTTCGCACAGCAGTATCCCCAGAACACTAAGGTTACCATTTTGCCTGTTCGGGCTGAAGTTGGAAAACCACAAAGTAAAGCGAGTAGAGGGCATCACCCGTCAACCCTAAACCCCTTGACCCTAACACCCGTCAACCCTAAACCCCTTGACCCTAACAACCCTAAAGCCTACACGAAAACTCTGAGAGATGCACCGTATGCGCTGGATACGATCGATCCTGCCCCACACCAATGTCATCAGAGGTTTCAGACGGACATGTTCAATGCAGGATCTGGATTTCCTAAACCCTAAACGATGAACCAGTATAAGTTTTAGGGCAGGGCTTCAGTTCAGAATCTGATTTAAGGGCTCTTCTCGCGTGCACAAAGTCCCTGCTAAGGCATTCGAACCCTTCCAAGAAGGAGAGCAATGCTGGCTACTTTGGCAAACCGTGACGAACAAAATCACGAATCACCAGATCAGAAATTAGGGTTTATAGTGTTCGGGATTTACGTTCGGCGGCTCAGGTTGAAAGCGTTTCTAAGATACTGCATACGGTGTGGGGCTTCGGTTTCAGGCAAGGGTTGTGAAGTCCATTATGGTGCCGAAGCGGCCTTCTTGCGGTTGCGTCTCTCTCTCTCTCTCTGTCTATCTCTCTGTGAACAATCTAAAACTCTGTGGCGTTTGGAATGCTAGCTGCTAGCAACACTCATACGCATGCTAGCTGCGGCAGCGGCAGCAGTAATAAATTATGTGCATGGTTTGGCAAGAATACTAGCTGCGAAAAAGGTAGTAGCAAGTCGGAAAGTTCAATACGATCATCACCACCACCATCATCATCGTGATCAGCATCGTCATTTCATGATTGTCGACCCGCCTTCGCTGCTGCTGCCCCAATGCTGCTGCTGCCGCTGCCGCTACTACCACTACTACTACGGCTACTGCTACTGCTACGGCTACCTTCTGCTACTGGTACTGGTACTGGTACTGGTACTGGTACTGGTACTGGTACTGGTACTGCTACTGCTACTGCTACTGCTACTGCTACTGCTACTGCTACTACCTTCTGCTACGACCACGACTATGGTCATGACGATGATGACTACTACCTGATGCCTCGTGTGCCATGGTGACGAGTTTCACCCAGCCCGGTCCTGGCGGATGAAGCCGCCGTTGATGATCGCCGCCTGGCAGCCTGCGGCTTTGAGGCTTGCTTAGGGCTTAGGGTCTCAGGTTTTGGGGTAAGTTTAGGGTTTGGGGTTTAGGGGTTTAAGGTTTAGGGTTTTCGGGCTTAGGTTTTAGGGTTTTGGGCTTTGGGTTTAGGTGTTTTTTTGTTTGAACGCCTTTTTCCGTCTGCCTGAATAGTCCTCCGGAACGTAGGATTTAAGGTTTTGGGGTCTATAGGGTTTAGGGTTTAGGGCTCATGAAATTCTCAGAGCCTCCCTAAACAAAACCGTCAATCAAGTCATCTCCCGAGACTCATGGCAGGAATCCAAGCATGGCTTTAGGGTTGAGGGTTTAGGGTTTAGGGTTTAGGGTTGAGGGTTTAGGGTTGAGGGTTGAGGGTTACGGGTTTAGGGTTTAGGGTTCAGGGTTTAGGGTGCATTCCGAGGTTGCTCCGTGAGACCCGCGCCTTTACCCCGTCTGGGATCTTCTGAACAACTGAGTGTCTCATAAAAATCGGGGCCTGTAATAAAAGGTGATTAGTGGGGCTTTGGGGTATGTCGGTATATCATGCCCGTTAGCTCTAGGAGTATGGAGCTTGGCGGTGAAGCATTCATGGATCTGACTTCGCGGCGGAAGCCCCGCTTGGAACAGTGATGCACGAACCAGAACACCCCTTCCCTAAACCCTAAACCCTAAACCCAAAACCCTATAGGAGGAGTGATAGGCCAGATCTCTGAATGACAAACCCCTTCCGCTAATAGCGACACCCCAAACCCTAAAACCTCTCAGTTGCTATAGCGACCGACGTACTTCGGTGATGCTTTTAAAGCCCACGAGGGTTTGTGCCGGGTTCGTGACTGGATAAGAGCAGCTTATACATAAAGCCCACCTTGCCTAACCGCGAGTTCAACCGAAAAAACACAAATTCACGTTCAAACACCCCGAAACACAACAGGCCTTGCTCCCGGTAGGTCCAGCGCATTGCATCTGCAACCAGGCAGCCAAAAGCATTCCTGGGGAATTGCAGGAAACGGTGCGGACCCTAAACCCTTAACCCCGAAGACCCTAAAACCATACACCTCAAAACCCCCCAACACCCTAATTAAACTTCAAACCCCTGCACCCTCAAACCCTCAACCCCTAAACCCTAAACCCTAAACCCTGCCACATAATCGGTGGAGCTGTTCTTGGGGGAGTGGCTCACGTGTTCTCAACTCATTGGTGCGCGAAGACAGCTCCACGTCACCGATCATGCAGAGCACCTGGGCCGGGTTCCTTGAAAGGGTTCCTTTCCTGGGCTTTGAAGTAACCAGGGAGAAAAAAGTATAGACTTTTATTTCATAATGGTTCCTTTAAGGAACAGGTCCCAAAAAAAAGTATTCAAGTATGGTACTCCAAAGCCCAGTTTCTTTCTTTGGGAGTCATGGGTTTGGGGTTTTGCGTCTAGGGTTTCGAGCACGGTCCTTACGAGTTAGAATAGGACTTTGGGGGAATGGGCGTTGTTCTTAACTTAAGAGTCTATCTCTAAGGACAAACCTATTCTCAATATTCCGATTATTACGGCGCCATGTGTTGCACTTTATCCATTGCTTGGGGTTAGGGAAAAAATCTCGAACTGCAGAATCGCAAACCCTAAAGCCAAACCTCCTCCAGCACAAAACATCCCGAAACCCCTAAACCCGAACCCCGACGCTGCCCTACACCCGAAGCGAAAAAACCTTAATAAACCCCAAATCCCTAAACCTTGAAACCCGAAAACCTGACGTCCCCGTCAACAGAGAAGCCGCCTCGTCCTCCCTAAATCCCAAACCCCTTAACCCTACAGATTCTAAACCCCTAAACCCTAGCTCCTGGACCCTAAACCCCTGAACCCTAGATCCTAGGGACTAAACCCCTAAACCCCATAAACACCTAAACTCCTAAACCCTAGCCTTAAACTCTAGACCCCTGAACCCCTAGAACCCAGATCCTAAACCCTTAAAAACCCAAGCCCCCGACACCCTAAGACAGGGGCCGGAAAAATTTCAATGGGGTTTCGGGGCCCGTCATACTACAGTTATCATAAGGAACCCCACAAAATAGTATCGGTAATTATTTAGGCCCCTACATTAGAGGCACCTCGTCCTCCTGATCGGTCTTGGAAGCCTGCCACTTGTCCACCACCTGCCTTGGCGCTCAGGTTTAGGGTTTGGGGCTTAGGGTTTGGGGTTTAGGGTCTTGGGTTTAGGGTTTTGGGTTTAGGGTTTGGGGTTTAGGGTTTAAGAGTCTAAGGGTTGGTTTAGGGTTTGGGGTTTCGGGTTTGGGGTTTGGGGTTTCGCGGGAACTCTCGCGCCTGATGGGGGCCATTGGGGCCTGAATAATTAGAGCAGGAGTCCTTTACAGGGATCCTTTAAAGGGCGATAATGAGGTTCTATATTAAGGGCCTTAGTCATTAGAATAGGGTTTTGGGGTATAGTATACTGCTTGCTTAAGGGTTTTAATTAGAGTAGGGGTCCGTTTCAAGGTTCCTTTACAGGGCTCAATGAGGTAGCGAAGGTGGTATTAGAGGGTTTCAGTGGACTTAATCGTTTCTCCAGGGGTCCTTCGAAGGGTTCCTGAAAAGGGTTGAACACTAAACCCTAAACCCTAAACACTAAACCCTAAACCCTAAACCCTGAAGCCTACACACTAAATCCTTAACCGTAGGGTGATATAAGAGTTCGGGGGCCTCAACAAGTAGACTGAGGCTCTAGGGTCTAGGCTTTAGGGTATGGCTTAGGGTTTAGGGTTTAGGGTTTAGGGTTTAGGGTTTAGGGTTTAGGGTTTAGGGTTTAGGTTTTAGGGTTTAGGGTTTAGGGTTTAGGGTTAAGAGTTCTACAAGATTCTGTAGTAAGGACTATAATATTCCAAGTATGTCTAGTACAGGGGCCTGAATAACGACAATAGTTGCTTTTGCAGGTATGTGATAATGGCAAAAAAATCTAAGGAACACACATCTCTCATTATGCCAAGCACCTCTCTCTAGCAATCCTGAAGCCCTAATCAACACCTAAACCTTAAACCCAAAGCGCTAATCAACCCCTAAACTCCATGTTCGAAGCCGAACTGTAATCCCTAAACACCTCTCAACCCCCAAACCTCGTAACATAGGGGCCTAAACAATTAGAAAAGGGTTCTGGAGTGCAATATACTATACTCACAAGAAGGAACCCCCAAAAGTGTATTGGTAGTTATTTAGGCCCCTTTAAAATTCGAAGCTCCGGGCGGAGGAGGGGGGGGGGGAGGAGCCCTGAGCCCACCAAAAGAACTGCAAGAGACTCGGAAATCCCTCATGCAATGTCGGGGCCTTAATGATTGAAATCGGGTTTTGGGCTCCTTTTATTATAGTATAATAGCCCTAAACCCTAAACCCCTAAACCCTAATCATCATAATAATAAGGAAATCTGAGGAATCGTATCGGTAATTGTTTAGGCTTCTAATATGAAGCACTCTGCCTCAAATCAGCCAGAGGAGGCCTCGAAAAACTTCAGGCATTTTTTCATGAAGAATACGGAGGATATCTAAAACCTAAGGTATAGTCTGACAGAACCCTTACCAAACCCCCATCGAAGCTCCTTACAACCCCATAGTAATACTCTTAGGTAAGGGTGTTTTGGAGTTTTTGGGCCGCCGGAGTGCAGCACTGAAGGGTGCGCTGCAGCCATCGAAGTGGTCAGGAACCTCGGGGAACGAAAGGTCCCCTCAAGGTTTCCTAATTTTGCTGAAGCCTGAAACTTGGCTGACTTCTGGACCCCTCCTAAAATTTATGCTTTTCGCCTGAACATTATAATTCATATAGAAACCCAAAGCGCCAACCAGAAGAACGCCAAGGAAACAAAGCAGTGTCTGAACGACTGCAGAAGCCTATAGTACTTTTGGGCTCCTTATTCATCCAGAAATAGTGAACATATAGACGGAGGCTTCAGGGATTGAAACCTCCTTCTGAGTCAGGGCTCAAGTTTAATTTGGGGTGTAGGTCCCTAAAGACGAACCCTAAGTTCAGGGTTTAGGGTCTCATTCTGAGGGTTGCGGAAATTCTGGGATCTTTCACTACGTGTCCTCATGACGTCCACCTTTAGGGTTTAGGGTTTAGGGGTTTAAGGCCCTACTGTAGGGTTTAGGGATGAATGCTGGCACCTCGCCCAACCATGTAACGCGGGTGCTTGAATCGCTACAGCAGGGAATTGTCACGCACGCATGAACGAGGATTACGCTGAAAGGGGAATATGGGTTAATCACTACGTATTCAAGCCCCTGTATGATGTACACTGCAGCGCGATTCGATCATACCTTTCTATGGCCCTTGCACATACTTCGTAACATGACACGGCCACGTGTAAGTGTAATTGGCTTCTGTTCGGTAGTTTGGGGGCTGAGGCAAATTGAGGGGGAGGGTCCCCCAAAGGGAACGAGGGTCTGATCACTAAACCCTAAACCATTGCCCATTTGAGTTCAAGAGCCAGGTTTGTTGTTGTGGTTCACTGACCGCAGCAATGCATTTCAAGTTCGCTAGAGCAGGATTCTGTTCCGGAGCCCCATGAACTTACGTCACTCGTGGGGCTGGGATCCTTACAGAGACCTGCTTTGTTTTAGCACACCACGCCAACAAAAATATGAGACTCGGACAATAAGGCCATAAGATGGAGCCGACGAAGTAGGACCGTCCACATACCGCCTTCTCAAAACGATTCTGTAATTTTATGAAACATTCACAGACTATCAAGGCATCCTGACTCTTTCAGGGTAAGACCCACAATTTTAACACCCCTATACCGAGACCCTAAAGAAACTACGTACCTTTTTAAGGACTTCTATAAGTAAATCATAGTAAGGAACCCTAGGAAGGTAGGTTCTTTAGGGTCCAGGTACAAATCCTCCATACTTGCTCGGGTTGCTTCTTAGGCACCCGAGCTCTGAGGGATAGGATTCGCACCCCACAGCCCGAACCCTAGGCATGGGGCTCCGAGTATGGAAATCGTGAACAAGCGTTGCAAACACTTCCGGGTTGTAGTTCTGGGGCCCCTTACAAGTATTTTCTGAATAATCAAGTACCTCTATAGAGTTTTCAAGTTTCCCCAAATTCCACCTAGATAGGTAAAACCATAGAAAGCTTTAGGTACACTGTGCAAGCTAGCAAATGCCAGCCAAGGAGCTTAAAGGAGTGGTTGATCCTTGAGTGGCTGGCGAAGGCATATAATATCATATGCGGGTTTCTACAAAGCCTTTATCCCTAAACCCTAAACCCGTTTATATAAGTTCATAGGAGTTCTAGAGAGGGTTCTATACAGGTTCTTTAGACGGCTCATGGATTCCACTCCAGGGGTGCGATAAAGGCTTTTAAATCGAGGGCTCTATAATGGTTTCAGAAGAGGTCCTGTACAGATCGACGAAGGTTCTACAAGAATTCTACGCGAGTTTCGGTTCTCGTTTTGCTACAGCCAAGACATGAAGATGCTCTCGGCATGGAGAGCATGAAAAGAGCTGCAACGATCCGTGCAGGGGGGGCAGGTGTGATAAAGCGTCTGTGCGGGAATGATGCAGCAAAGACAGAACATGTGGGGTCTGTGCGGTGTGGCTGCGGTAGGGCCACGGACAAAGCCTCAAGCGCAAATCCTGAAACCTCACCGCCCATCACCGAATCACAAGACGAAACTACCCTACACTGGCAGCAAGAAAGCTGTGGCATCATGATTCCTCAAGCCCTCAAACTCTCACGAGAAAGCTCATCAAGCATGAAAGCCAACCCAACAGAACATAATATTACCACTATACTACTGTTTCCAGATTCCAGCTTGCAGGATTTTTGGACTCGACTTGAAACCCCAAGCAAGCTTCGCTGGTCCGGAACAGGGTGTGCTACTGTCGCAACTGCACACCCCCCAAAGACTCCAAAAACACAACACCCGAAACCGTGAATCGCGACGACTGAAAACTGAGGGTATGGAGTCTAGATAGGTTTAGGGTCTAGGCCCTAAGCCCTAAACCCTAATTTAGCGCCATCAGATTTAGGAAGGTTGATAGGCCCTCGACCTCCAAGGCGCCCCTCGCATACTCTGCTCCCCCCGGCGCTAAGACCCACCCTCTGGGCTCAAAGCCCCAATGCCCTAAGCTTAACAAATTCAATCTGAACCACCCTAAGCCCTAAACCCT
>CAJNDV010035233.1:0-10494 GCA_905221635.1 Symbiodinium sp. CCMP2456
ACTTCATAAACCGCATAAAAACTTAGCATATTATACTATATTGTACTATTGAACCCTATTCCTAAGGAAGAGGTTTACTAGTCTCAATACATATTCAGGAGCTTCTACTAAAGACTCAAGAATCAGAAACAACCAGCCCGAAGCTGAGGCTAGCGCTGCCTTCTCGTCGCTTCTCCCCGATCTCTCGCCTCCACTCGGCAACGGTGACGGAAGGGTCGAGAGTTTTGGGGTTCAGGGCATTTAGGATTTAGGGTTTAGGGTCTGGGGTTTAAGGTTTAGGGTTTAGGGTTTGGGGGGGAGGGGGGAGGGTGTTAAGGCACAAGATCTAGAGTGGGGCAAGCCCGGCATCACCAGTTCTATGTAAGAGAACCAAGTCCGGTTCACCTAACGCATGAGCCACACATCCGCCTAGCGACGCGACGACTGATACTGCTGATGTACAAAATCCTGCAGTACCTGAAGCACCCTTAACTGCCTTATGTGAGCCATGGTATATCCCTCCCACGACTACTACTATTGTGGAATTAGGTCCCGAAAGCCATACGAGTAGTAAGGATATAATTCCATGATGGCAGTAGTACTGGGCCCTCTGGATTCATTCTCAGGGTTTAGGGTTTAGGGTTTAGGGTTTAGGGTAGCAATCTGTCCATCAGGTTTGGACTGTCAGTGGGTCACAGCACAGACGACTGAGGCTGAAGGGCATCGTTTCATGGGCCTTAATCATTTGAATGAGGTGTTGCGGGGTGTATTGTAATAATTTACCAGGAGCCTTTAGTCTGCATTTAGGGCTTTAGGGTTTTAGGGTTTTAGGGTTTAGGGTTTTAGGGTTTAGGGTTTTAGGGTTTAGGGTTTGGGGTTTAGGGTTTGGGGTTTAGGGTTTCGGCTACATTCCTTGAGGCGCTTGTATTCGGCTCTTTGACGTCACCAGCTGATATCCCTCGTCTTGCTCCCTCACCCCTCCTCCCTCTCTCGCTTCTGACGTGCGGCGACTCTCACTCACACGGTTTAGGGTTTAGGGTTTAGAGTCTCACTCTTCTATCTGAACTCGCTCCGCAGGATGATTCGCAGCTCGAGGACTTTGGTCTGCAACTGGTCCACAGTTCACCTGAATCCCAAATCTGAACGCAATGCTTTAAAGCCATCACTGCCACAGCCGGGAACCAGCATTCTGGATCGTAGGCTCCCCGAACCCTACCCCCCCCCCCCCACCACCCTGAGAAACGAACCAAGCTGCCTTTGGGTTTGCACTGGTCCAGCATATGCCTGGAGATGTCCCCCAGCAGAATTATGCTTCAGGGTTTCAGGGGTTCTCGCGTAGTGCTTTGAGATGTTGAGTTTTTTTTCGAAAGGAGTTCCTATAGTCATATCAAGCCCCAAAGTTACTCAAACTCGCACTGATAATCACAAAGCAGCATTCCGATGTCTAGCAGCTGGAATGCACGAGGAGACCACCTCCAACCCCAAACCCGAAACCCTAAACCCTAAAACCCGAAACCCTAAACCCTAAAACCTAAATCCAAAAACCTAAACCCGAAACCCTAAACCCTAAACCCTAAAAGGGTAAGAACACCGAAGAGATCCCAAGGTCACCAGCCCGTCAGCCAACTATAGGAGCCTGGACAACGAGCAATCGTAGTTCCTTCTTGTCCATACCTATCTACCCAAAGGCCCCACAGTAGTTCCTTTTCGGGATTTCCTTAAAGGATTGTATATATGAGCCTCCAAAAAGGAACTACTTTAGGGCCTATGGGTAGCTATGCGATCATATATGCTCATGCTTCCAGGAATACCATTTTCTAGTGACTCCTGCACCTTTTCGCGTCTTCCCTGTCATGGATGTCCTGTGCATAAAAGCCCCTATTACAACATTCACAGGAGCTCTGCCATCAGCTGTTTTCCTTGGAGCCTACACCCCGACACCAAAATCTTAGCGCTCGTCGCGCCCTGGCACCCTTAACAGCCCTAGATACCACAAGGCCTCAAACCCTGACATTTAACCCCTGACCCCTCCATCCATTGCCCTACAGCCAAGTGTCGCTTCTGTTGCTTTGCGTTACTCTCTGAGTATATGTGGAAACACGAACCAAGTACTGCTAAGTCCTCAGACCCCACATGAAGTCGCTGCTGCCGGCTTAGATCAGCCCTTCTTTCCATTTGATTTGACCAGCATAATGATTACACTCATCTTCTTCATCACCATCAGCATCGTGAAAATCACAACGCTCACCATTATCCTTGTAGCCATCATTGAGCCCTCCCTCTTGTTCAGAATTTCCGACATCCTTAGCTGGGCGGGGTTCAAGAAATTTCAGGCTACTGAAATCAAGGTCACCATTGAACGCATGGACCTCAAGCCCAAATGGCCGAAATTCGGGCTAAACCCGATAGCCCAATCAACACGAAACCTTAAAAAACCGTGATAAATCGTGTTTTCTTGATTCCTTATAGCAACCCTTAGTGTACTTCTGGCTACAACCCTTATAGTAAACCTTATACTGACCCTCAACTCCCGTAGCCCCTAAACCCTAAACCCTAAACCCTAAACTCTGTTTTCAAGCACATGGAAGCCTACCCGGCTGAGTGCCCGACTGCAGGGTTGCGACCGTGTCTCCCGGCTTCAGCTCCCCGGGCATCGATGACCTTACTGGGCTTAGGGTTTAGGGTTTAGGGTTTAGGGTTTAGGGCTTAGCGCTTTGGGTTTAGGGCTTAGGGGACCTATAAGGGCTGTATGTGTGTTTATTAGTGCTTATTATTGTTCAACTATCGGGCATCTCCAAGGGTTCTGGTATGTTCTAGTCTATGTGTGGGTTTAGGGTTGAAAATAGCATGACTGTAGGAAATTTCCTCTATGGGATCTATCAGGGATATAGTCCTGCGGTTTAGGGTTAGGGTTTAGGAGTTTAGGATTTGGGATTCGATGGCTCATTCACGGATTCCGTTGAGGGTCCCTTACATGCTGTGACGGCCCCAGAATCTACGATTACAGGGCTTCAGGCTATCACCACCTTTAAGAGCTTAAGAGTTTGCAGGGTCGGGTTGAGGGTCTAGGGTAGGGTTGGGAAAGCCTGAACTCGAACTAGTACATCTTTTTGGGATGGGCCTCCGGCTTCCTGTAGGCTCCAACCGAAACCCCCCCAAAAAAAACAGAAAGTCGCTGATGATTCAAACTCCAAACCCACTGAACCTGAAAACCTAGTGCCCTGAACCTACTGACCGAAAGCGCGTACTCACTCATTCACTCACTCACTCACTCACTCTCAGTCGGTCAATCAGTCAATCGCTCACTCACCGGTTGAGCTTCGACCACGAGGTCGGTGCCGAGCAAGGTTGTGCATCTTCGTCAACATCTTGTGATACCTGAATAGCCGCTGACCGTAGGTTGTTCGGCTCCAGGTGGCGCGCTTGGAGTGGACAGTTTAGGCTCTGGGGGGTTGGCAGTGTGCGGTGCATGGGTCCAGCAGCTTGGGGATACGATACTCTCAGAAAAGGCAGGGGTGGGGTACCGAATATAGATATTAAGGAGCACCGTCCCATCAAAGCAAAACCCGCGATCCCCATAGAGCCACATCACCTTGAGGACCCTAAACTATGGGAATTATGGTATATTCCTCATTATGGGTAATGCAGGATTTATATCATCAGCCGTATTTTGTGATCTTTTGCGACCGAAAGCCTAAACCCTCACACCTACAGCCTCTAAACCCCAAACCTTAAACCCTACTCAAAAGCCAAAACTTCACCGGAGGAATCGGTCGTAGGCTACCCAGAGACTCCCAAACCCCCTTAAACGAAGGGATCTACTCTTAACGCATGGGCAGTTCTCAAAATTATGGTCCCTTTTGGGGTACCCTAAATAATAGGTGCCGTATTATAATAAGGACCCAAAAAGGAACCGTAATTTTGACAACCACCCACATACTGGGAACCACAACCATGATATAAAGTAATATACGGGCCTCAATAATTAGAACAAGGTCTTGGGATATATTATACTTTAAGGCAATATACGGGCCTTAATAACTAGAACAAGGTCTTGGGGTCTATTACTATAAGTATGATAAGGACCCCCCCTCAACAATAGCATGGGTAACTATTTAGGCCCCTACATTATCTTCCTTGATGAAGGAGTTTTGAAGTCTCTGGATAGGTTACCTTACACCCTAAACCCCTAAACCCTAAACCCTAAACAGCTAAACCCTAAACAGCTAAACCCTAAACCCCTAAACCCCTAAACCCTAAACCCCTAAACCCCGGAACCCCAAAACCCTAAACCTCTAAACCCTAAACCCTAAACCCCTGAACCCTAAACCAAAAAACCCTAAACTCCAAACCCCTAAACCCCTAAACTCCTCTACCTGCAGACCGGAGCTGCTCTTTGCTCGACATGGATGCGGAGTTCTGCGACCATTGTGAGAAAAGCTTCCGGCGGATGGTCTGGTCGGTGTAGGGGTTAAGGGGTTTAGGGGTTTGGGGTTTAGGGTTTAGGGTTTAGTGTTTAGGGTCTGGGGGTTTAGGGTTTAGGGGTTCAGGGTTTAGGGGTTTGCGGTTTAAGTTTAGGGTTTAGGGGGTTAGGGGGTTAGGGTTGGGTTTGTTGGGGCACTGAAGGGTGCAGGGATAGCCTGGTCTTCCAAAGGCATTTTGGGGTTCAGGATTTAGGTTGTATCCCATGAGCCCTGAACCCTAAACCCCAAGAGTGTCGGGGGTTATTGGAGCATCGTGGGGACTTTGGATATCCGATCCTTACGGCTCAGGAGCCCGGCTTGGGCGCTCCCGCACATCTTAGAATGACAGACCCTCGGTTACTGGGCCCGACGAGCCCGAACGACCTCACTCCTAAGAGGGCCCTTACTGAAGACCCGCAAGCAGTTGAAGGGTTAGACCGGTTTAGGGTTTGAGGTTTAGGATTTAGGGTTTAGGGTTTAGGGTTCAGGGTTTAGGGCTTATTAGAATGGAAGGTCGCGCAACTCAAGGCAACGCAAAGACTGCAGCTGCTAAGACTGAACCTCGAAACTGGCGGAAGAAACTCCAAAACCCTACAACCCTAGGGTTTAGGGCTTAGGGTTTAGGTCTCAGGGTTGAGGTTGTAGGGTTTCGGGTTTAGGGTCTAGGGTTTAGCTCCACGACATAATGTGTGTTCGAAACCCCCAAGGCCCTGTAGACCTCCAGGCCACAAAGCCCCGTGCCAGAAAGGAGTCCTTCCAACAGACAGAAACCAAAATCCCCTCCCCCCCCCCGGGTGGGGAAAGAATCCTGCAAGACCTAGAAAGCCCGTGCGGATAATTTTTGTACCAAACCCCATCATCTCCCATCCCCCAAGTCCTAAACCCACAACCTTCAATCCTAACGCCCTAATGAGTAGAGCCCTAATGCCCTAACCTCGAAATCCGAAATCGTCGAACATCAAAACCCAACCTTAAAGCTACGGTTGCTCCCAAAAGCCACGTTTAGCACCACGAGACATATGGGTAGTTCTCGAAATTGGGATACCTTGTGGGGTCCATTTTTGCAGGGTGCCGTGCTATGGTGGGGACCCCAAGAAATTGCCTCATTTAGAGAAGTACCCGTATAGGCAATACAAGAAAATGCAAAATTAGCAACATTATCTCCTGCTCGTCCTGCTAAAGATAACACTTTATGCTCCCCAACAACCTTATTCCAATTATTTTTCAGGCCCCTCTATTAAATCTACTGTAGGAACCCTAAGCCCTAAACCCTAAAACATTAGACCCCAAAACCCCAACCCTAAACCCTAAACCCCAAAGCCCCAAAAGGTGACTAATATCGGGGCCTTAATAGTTAGAATAGGGTTTTGGGGGCCCACTATACGATACTTATAATAAAGACCCCCAAAAAAAGTATCAATGATTTGTTGGGCCCTTTGTGTTAGTAGCATCGCCTCTTGCTCTGCGTGGAGGCGGTCCCAGGTTTGCGATTCATAGCGGGCGATGCCTCAACGAAGGTGGCTCCGGTTGCAGGGCTTAGGGTTGCAGGGCTAGGGTTTAGGGCTGAGGGTTGCAGGATTTGGGCTTTAGCATTTAGGGTTCAGGGTTGCTGGATTTACGGCTTCTGGCTACAGCGTTTTTGGTTTAGGGTTGCAGGGTTTAAGGGTTACGGCTTAGGGTTTAAAAGCCAGGTATCAGGATTAGGATCCAGGGTTGAAGTTTTAGGAGTCGGGGTTTACGGCTGAGGGTTTTAGGGTTCAGGGTGCTATCCTGCTTGGAGTAAGTTTGTATTTTGGTGTTTCAGCATTTGTCATAGCTACCTTGTGGAAACGCTAGCTACTAAGTGCCACAGTTGCTTCAGGGTCGGCGCACACATAAACTGCGTACACACTTGCCGTATTATACTACACAGGTACATGGGCCTCCCTATTGGAGGTAGGGAAACCAGTTGACAAAAGATAGCTCCAAACAGAACAGCCCTGGTCCCGACTTGGGAGGTCCGGACTATGAATAAGAGGTTTTTGGAGCAAATACAGGGGGGTTTCGGGTTTGGGGTTTAGGGTTTAGGGTTTAGGGTTTAGGGCTAAATGATTAGAACAGAGTTGTTTAGGGGGGGTACTTTAAAGGTACTGCAAGGGCTTCGTAGAAGGGCTTAGGATGACTGCCGGGGCTACGTTATAGTACAGTTGCAAAAAGGAGGGTTTAGGGTTTAGGGTTTAGGGTTTAGGGAGGGTTTAGGGTTTAGGGTTTAGGGTTTAATGTTGACAAGTCTTTAGGTTTCCAGAGTACAAACCCTGAAAACGGGCGTCACTGGGGTGCCGGCAGCTGGAGATCTTGCTGAGTGCCTGCAGGGAGAAGAACTGTTTTAGCTGGCCTCAGATAGACAACAAATTAGGGTTTAGGGTTTAGTTGTTGGGGTTTAGGGTATAGGGTTTGGTTTAGGGTTTAGTTGTTGGGGTTTAGGGTTTAGGGTTTGGTTTAGGGTTTAGTTGTTGGGGTTTAGGGTTTAGGGTTTGGTTTAGGGTTTAGTTGTTGGGGTTTAGGGTATAGGGTTTGGGGACTTTCTCTGGATTTCAAGAGCACCCCACCGCCCTCCCTAAAACCCTAAAAGCCCTAAACACTGAATCCCCACGCCTGACATTTAGGTAGTTGTCAAAATTATGGTCCTTTTTGGGGTACCCTAAATAATAGGTGCCGTATTATAATAAGGACCCAAAAAGGGACCATAATTTTGACAACCACCCATTTAGGTTGGAGGGTTGGTCGTAGACCTTGCCCACAGAGGCCATTGCCCACCCTATAATTTCACAGGCTCTTCCCTACAGGTTATTGGAGAGAGGGCGCTTTATCATAAACATGGGGTTAGGAGTATTCCCCCAAAGAAGGGGTGTTGGGTCGCGCAGCTTGCATAATCAGGCTCGGTCTTTGAAGGGTTCTATACATTGCTCAACGAGGGATCCTTATACTTTAGTTCTTGAGGGCTTGTAATGCTTGTAACAGAACTAGTGGACATGACCGTACGATAATGAAGCGAACCAGGACTTGGTTTAGGGTTTAGGGCTTAGGGCATTCGTCCATCAGCAGACGTATCTCGAAACGAATGCTCCAAATTAAATGTACTTCACCTGTCTTCCTGATGGACTAAACTCAATCCAACCTTACATATCCACTAGACTGTAAACCCTAAACCCCAAAGCCCCCCTAACCCCCGATACTTAAAGACCGAACCCTGGATAACTGGGCCCTTTGAGTCCATCCGAAAGCCCAATCACAAGCCCGATTCTCGTCTGGAGCCTTCTCGTCGAGCTGCTTTTTCGCCTGCGGGGTACCTCTGCATGGAAGTAGGGTTCAGGGTTTAGGGCATTCTAATATGATAAGCACCCGAATCCCTCCATTTCCCAAAAGTTCCATGCCCCGGCCAACAATCAAAAAGTTAAGCCTATCACACATGCTACAGTACAAGCCAGAAAGTTGCAACATCGTTACCCCCAAATAAACCCTATCCTTATTATTCAGGCCCCTACATGGTAAACAAATGAACAAAACACGAAAACCTATGAAATACTGTTCGCAATGAGTCACAGACTTCTTCTTCTGCTTCAAGATGCTGCTTCCTTTCTTCGACATCTTCTCCAGCTTTCCCATCAGCTGCTTTGATTTATTTGGGATTTCGGAGTTTCAGGCACTTGGGAAGCACCGTGGGTGAAGGTTGAAGAATTTCAACTTCTAGGCTGTATGGCTTAGGGCTTATGTGGGTAGTTCTCCAAATTAGGGTCCCTCTTGGGATCCTTTTATAAGGGTGCCGTACTATATTGGGACCAAAACAGAGACACTAATTTCGAACTACCCATGTAGGGCTTGTTTCGGGCGCTTTCGGAACTTCTGTTTGACATACCTACTTCCACAAGGTTGAGGGTTCTTTGTTGTTTACCTACTTGTGAGTATAGGATCCTAACAATAAAGATCTACACAGGGGGTTAGAGTGCCACTGGTGTAGGAACGATGAGGCCTCTTGGCACTCACCCGTCTCGGCGAGCCCCATTTCTCTAGTTGCATCGAGGCCCCCCCCCCCCCCCCCCAAAAACAAAGCCCCGAACCCAAAGCCCAGAACTTTCAATAGACCCTAAACCTAACCCTAAACCCAAAGCCCTAAACCCTAAAATGAGTTGTTTGGAGTTGCAGACATGATGCCACGCAAGACCTTTTGAACCGGGTCTGCCCCGAGACAAACCTTGCATCAAAGCTGTAAATTCTTTAGGGGGTTTAGGGTTTAGGGCTTCGGGTTTAGAGGTTTAGGGGCTTCGGGTTTAGGGTTTGGGGTCTTAGGGTTTTTGGGTTTAGGATTTGGGGTTTTAGGGCTTAGGGTTTAAGGTTTTAGGATTTAGGGGGCCGTAGAACCAAGAGCCTTCAGTCAATGACCGTTAACACCCATCTGTCCGATCAAGGGATTATACTGAGTCTAACCAAGTAGTGTCTAGGCGTTAGGGTTTAAAATTAGGGTTTGGGGTTTGAGGTATAAGGTTTAGGGTTTAGAATTTAAGATTAGGCTGTACGGTGTAGGGTTTCTCTCAATCGACACAATTGCAACCCAGCATTCCTTTAGCACATACCTTCGAATTCTCCAACCTGAAAGCCTGAACACGACTTGTCGCCAATTTCGCCCTATGACCCTGTGTACAGCTTCACACCGTGACGACTGGACATGCTACAGCTCGCACGGACGGGTGTGGAAGTTGTTGCAGGTTGCTCGACGCCCTCCTGCAGCGGGGAACCGCTAAGCGGCAGAGGGGGTGTGGGCTTTCCGGTTTGGGGCTCAGGGCTTTGTTGTTCGGGTTCCAGGGTTACGCGCTGCGCGTTCCAACATTCAGGGCAGCTCAGGGTGTGTCAGAAGGAGGATTGGCAGACCACGACTACGCCACAACACGGGATATCACAGGGGGACGTTCAGTGCAGTTGATGCAGTTACAAGCCTGAGTAATAATTACTAGCTCTCTTCCTTATACTGATCCCTGGTATATCTTGACTATAACGTTTATACCAAGCCCCCGCCCCCCTCCACATTTAATGTCGGAGCTGGCCTGAACACCTCCACATCCGCAAAACCTCAACAACTTTATATACCACAATAACCTCCATTCCAAAACCTTTCCTAAACCCTAAACCCTGAAGCCCCAAAGACACAAACAAAAGCCCGGAGCTCTGCTTCCAACGGAACGCAGGTTGAGTCAGGGTTTAGGGGTTTTGTTGTTTAGGTTTAGGGGTTTAGGGTTTAGGGTTCAGGGTTTTGTGGTTCAGGTTTAGGGTTGAGGGGTTTTGTGGTTTGGGCCCTTATATACAAAAAATAGGAACCCTGAGAAAGGGTCGTGGTTACTGATCTCTCAGGCTGAGATGATAGCACATACGCCCGCTTCATGCTGAGACGCACATCCAGAAGAAACAGTATAAGCACTGCATACTGTAACTAGGGAAGATAACAGAAATAACAGGCCCAACCACACACCGCTAAAACATGCTTTCATCAAGTACACAATCACAATATGAATACAGCAGCAGAAATATAAGTGAATATTAAAAAGAGAGACGAACGGTAAACCGCAAACCCGTATATAAACTCTACCCCCCCTAGTGAAATATAACTCTAAACCCTAAACACCCAAACCCCACACCCCTAAACGCCTAAACTTAAGCTCCTAAGCCGTAAACGCCTAAACCCCTTAACCCCTAAAGCCTAAACCCCTAAACCTAAACACCTAAACCCCCAAACGCAAAAAAATAAGCCGCTTAAGCCGCTAAACCGTAAACGCCTGAACCCCTGAACCCCTAAAGCCTAAACCCCCAAAACTCTAAACCCCAAGCCCTAAACGCCTAAACTTAACCCCTTACAAACCCTAAATGCCTAAACTTAACCCCCTGAGTCCTCTAGACCCTAAATGCCTAAAACCCTGAACCCCAGGCTCCGTGTCACTTTCGATGCCCTCGAGATCGCCTTCCTGGCTGCAGGAGGCCATAAGCTTTTCGGGCGGCTCGGGTTTGGGGTTTGGGGTTGCAGGGT
>CAJNDV010035236.1:0-16220 GCA_905221635.1 Symbiodinium sp. CCMP2456
CTACTACTAGCATCTACCATACTTCGAATACTATACTACTACCACTACATCGATCTTCCCGCACCACTGCTGCTGCTACTACGACAAGTACAACAACAACAACAACAACAACAACAACAACAACAACAACAACACCTCCACCGCCGCCACCACCACCACCAACAACAACCACAACCACAACCACAACCACAACCACAACCACAACCACAACCACCACCACAACAACAACAACAAAAACAACAACGACAACGACAACGACAACAACAGTAAACACCAGCACCAACATCAACAACACAATAGTCATAATCATAAATGAATGACGACAACAAGCAGCACACACACAACAGCAGCAATAACAACAACAACCAACAACGGCAACAGCAAAAACAACGAACGACAAGCAACGAACAACAAACACCAAACGACAAACGACAGACAACATACGACAGACAACAAACGACAAACACAAGACAACACAAAACAGCCCAGAGCCAACAACCGCAACAACTTCATCACCATCCCAACAAGTATTCCGACGGCATCAGACGAAACCGCAATGCTACAGTAGAAAACTGCAGTGCCCTGCGGGCCAAAGCTCTGCTTGAAGATCCGGCCCCAGTTGGGCCGGCCAAAGAACTGACCCGAGGCGCAGGGAAGCTTCTTCACCTCCGGGAAGAAATGAGAGGTTCAGGGACGTCGGGTTTTGACAAGGCTCAGGGGCCTTGATTATACAAGTTTCCAGCCGAATGAAGGCTTTGGGGAGCGGCTCTGGGATGCTTCGACGGACTCTTTATAAGGAAGCGTGCGACCAACAAGCTTCGAGGTCTGCGCAGATGTTCTTTCCTGAAAGTTGTACTTGTATCTTTCAATCGTCAAAATCCCACGAGGCTTGAGGAGGCTTGCTTCGCGACTTTAGTGGCTGTTGGTGTTGGTGTTCAGAGATTCAGTTGTACTTCAGGTTTTCGTGTGTGTGTGTGTGTGTTTTAGGTGTACTTCGGCCTCTTCGGCCTGAGGAGTTTGAAAACATGCCTTGTTCAACTTCATCGACTGGTTGGCTCTATCGCGTCCCCTAGCCGATAGTCATTACACATTCAGCCAATTACTTGTACTGCCTTGAGGACCCACATTTATCACCAACCCTATGGAGAAACTCCATCCAGTCAAGTTCTCCTTGCCACACTTCGCTTTTCAGCAGTTCAATACTCGACATGTTGCCAGCGAACTCTTTACTCACCAAGGCATTTGCCAACTTGGTGCCTGCATTCCCGGGCCCTTGCTGCTCAGGATCCCTTAGCCTTCTCATTTGGCGTGTCAAACAAGCAGGCTGCGAGCTGAAGTGCTCGCAGCTGGCGTAGATAAGTAGGACAATGATGCTGATGAGCAGGCGGACAAGGAGATACACGAATCTATGGCAGAAACACTTGCTGGTGAAGATAATAGGGAGGATTGCGATGATTAGTGATGATGGTGATTTTTGAATTTTGAACAGGATGGAACTGGCCAAACAATGACTGTGCCGACTTTGGTCCTGATAATGGCCATGAGGATTGCAGCGTGGATGATAACACAAAGCTGGAAAAGGACGGGGATGATGATGATGATGACGATGCTGATGATAATGATGGTGATGATGTACACAACCACGCTGGCGGTGGTCGTGGTGGTGGTGGTGGTGGTCGTGGTGATGAATGAGGCGGTGGAGGAGGAGGAGGAGGAGGAGGAGGAGGAGGAACCAGATACGAATAATGACATGATGCACGCGACTCGGCAACTATAAGATGATGGTGGGGTGGTTGGTCAGGATGATCATGGTGACGATGATGCTCTTGGAGTTGATGATGATGATGATGATGAGGAGGAGGACCAGATGGACGATAAGGAGATGAAGGAGGCTTTTGATGGACCGTGATGGTGATAGTATGTGATGGTGAGGATGATTCCGACGATGAACGGTGGTGATGATGAAGACGAAGATGAAGAGAATAAAAAGCTGGAAGGGATAACATTTCACAACCACGCCTATGAATCTTAGGACGCGAGCATGCAGCAGCGACATATCTACACACTAGTGAGGCTTAGGGTCTAGAACATCTCAACACTTAGCAGTGGAGAGGTGTCCAGGTTTGTCGATGGTAACAGCGCGATGCTAGGCCCGCTACTGATGCCAGGCACTACTGAGCAGTGGATGTTGCAAAGACCTCCTGAGCTCTCAGAAGAGGCGCGGGAACTCTGCCAGCTCAAATTCTCGTTGAGCTTCGCAGGATCTGGGTTGCGAGGTTGTGCAAGGTGGCCGAAACTCAACCTGTAGAAGACAGCGACGGATTTATGTGCCAGGCCCCGTGGATTCACACAGGTTCTTCCACTCCGTGCTGTATTTGTGATGTCGGCCTTGGTTCGGTGTACATATGAAAGCGATCTTACATGCCTTTCAAATCGTAAAAAAGTGCGCACTTGACAATGCATCCGGGACACGAAGCTTTTGCCCAGGCTTGGAGGCGCTGCATCAGACTTCCTGCAGAAGCGTCTCGGGCGCTACACCCATGGCCCGTTGACCGTGCTTGCAAAACCCGTCGAAGTCTATCCGTTGCTCACAGCGACCTCCAACGCTTAACTGACCACTGGAAGTGCGAGGAGCGCAGTGTACACCAGATATGGTGCGGCATGGGCTCCAGAGACAGCAAATAAGGGTAAAGAACCCCCGAGGCATAGGCTATCACAGACCCTATGGTAGGCCCTATGCACCCCTGTCCACAAGCCTATGATGGGGCTGTGCACCCCTGTCCACAGGCCTACGACACGGCCTATGCACCCCCTGCACAGGCCCTGCCCGCACAGGTCTGCGCAGGGGCTCACAGGCTTACAAAGGGTCCTGTCCACCCCTATCACAGGCCAGTGGACCCCTGTCATAAGCCCTATCCATGGGACCCCTGTCACAGCCCCTGTCGTCGGCCCTGTCCATAGACCCTGTCCACCCCGGTCATAGGCCCTGTCCGTAGTAGTAGTAGTAGTAGTAGTAGTAGTAGTAGTCGTCTCGCTCGCGGGGCCTACAAACTAAGGCCACACGAAATCGGAAAGATTGCGAACCTCCAATGCCTCGCGCGCTTAGAAGAAACGAATAGAAGCGTCTTCGCCAACACACAATAAGGACAAAGCCAAACGAAAACTCTTCAGGGGAGTTGACCGCGAAGAAAACATCAGTCGTGAACGATTTGGAAGGTTTGCAAATGGGAGGGACTGCGCCGCGAAGAAACAAACAATAGTCGCCAACACACATGAGAAAACCAAACGAACACGCTTTAGGAGATTTTTGGCGAAGAAAATGAAATCAAACATGGAAGCCTTGCAAGGTGTGCAAATGGTGGGGGGTGAGCCCTGCCGTTCTCGGAAGCCACAAAGAAAGGAACAAAAAAGTACTCACCAACACACACGAAGATTTCTCGACGATCATAGAGAAACGCGAACGATCTCGCTCGCAGGGGCTTGAAAAATACATCCGTAGATGTTTTAAAGGTATTTGCCTAGACTTTCCACATCGGCAAGATGATTCTTCTCTTCTGAGCAAATTAATCCGATGCAGCTCACATCCGACGCAGTCGACTCGAGGCAGATTCCTCAACGATTATAGAAAAGTCGGTGTGAATCGATATGAAGTTGCAAAGGCTTCGACCGGGACGCGAAACTGTCTACAGACCTTGGGAAGTCCCCTGATAGCTCACCATGCCCCCTTGAAAGCCCGCCTCCACCCCTTCCCTTGAGCCTCCCATTTAAGCCTCTCGTGGAGCCCCCTTGAAGTTTGCAAACTTCCCCTCCCCCCTGTAAAGCGGGGAGGGACCGAGCCGATAGTGCAGGGGTGGGGGGGTCAATTCTTCCGGACTATTTTCCCCCCTCCCCCCCCTCCCTGGGCGGGGGGGGGGAGAAGATTATGAGGGAGGGTTCATACTCCGGAAGTATGGAGGGGGGGAGGGGGGATCATACTCTGCGGAAGGGAGGGGGGTTCATACTCCAGGGAGAGGGTGGGTTTAGGTTCGTGCTAGGCCGTCCGCGGTCTCAACGTGTTCGCCAACAAACAACAAGGAGAGAATTCCACGAAGACGCCTCCGAGGGGTTAAAAGCGAAAGAAATATACAGTTGATCACGAAGGATTTGGAAAGTTTCAATCGGGGAGGCTGCGCCCCCCCAATCCCCCCGTGTTTCACTTCCCACTCTGTGAGACCGCAAATAAATGAACAAAAAACGTGTTCGCCAACACACAAGAAGGAGAAAGCCACGTCTTCTCCAATAGGAGAGAAAGAAAATATGATGACACGTGACATCTGTGGAAAATCGAAACACGGATAAAGGATAAGGAAAATCCACCGTGAAGGATTTGCAAGATTTGCAAATTGGGAGGGCTGTGCCCCCCCCCCCCCTTAGCCCCCCCGCTTTGCTTGTCCTCTTCCGAAAAGCAATGTACAAAAACTAGAATTTAGAGCAGCGTGTCCTTTTCCGAAAAGGACAAGCACGACTAAATTGAGAAATCTAGAATTTAGAGCTGCTTGCCTTCTGCCGAAAAGGACAAGCGCGACTAAATGTAGAATCTAAAGTTTAGAGCTGCTTGTCCTTGTCGCAGCTTGTCCTTTTCCGAAACAGGACAAGCGCGACTGAATGTAGAAAACCTAGAATATAGAGCTGCTTGCGAAGGCTTGGAAGGGCGAGGAAGAAGAGATTCCAAACGGACAAACGGCAGACGTACGCGCTCTGAAAAATGAAAAGCGGAACAAACAAAATCAAAGACGACTCAATCTCGTCTGCGAAAAGCACACAGAAAAAGAAGCCGCACGAAATCGTTTGAAGTGAAAAGTGAAGAAATACAGCAGCTTAAAGCGAGACGAACGTTGGCACACGGGGGCTGCGCCCCCCTCGACCCCTTCGATGATAGGGAGGCTTGGCGGGGGGGGGTCTTGTTCGTAGATTTGGGAAAGAAGAACGAACACCACGCCTGGGGGTGGGTTGGGGGGGGGGGGAACAAGAAGGGATGGAAGGTTGGTTCGGAAAAGAAGCAGGAAAAGAAGCCGCACGAAATCGTTTGAGGTGAAACGTGAAGAAATACAGCAAGTTTACAGCGAAGAAGAATTGGGAGGGGGGTCCGCCCCCCCAAACCCCCCCCCGCCGGGGGGCTGCGCCCCCCCTGGACCCCCCGCTTTATTTTGAGCCCGACACGCACGCAGTTGTAGCAAATGCAGGGCTTAGGCTTCGAGGGTGTGAATCCGCGTGTCCCGTTTTGGGGTCTTGTTTTAAGTGTGGTCGAAGAGGCAAAAACACCGCGCACAGCGAGGGTTTCGTGATGTCAGTGTGCCAAAACGTCGTTTTGCCGTTTAACGCAAACGTTTTCTGGGATATATAGACTCGATGAACAGATTATGAACCGCGGATGCATCGGATCAACTTCGTCAGAGTTGCCTGTCACGCAAAACTGCATCGGATCAACATCGTCAGATTATATAGAAAGATTCATGCGAGTTGTTTGGAAGATAGATTCGAAGCATTGCAAACATTTGGGAAATGACATTGAATGACAGACATTTGGGAATATTATTATGAAATCGGCATCGGATCAACTTCGTCAGATTTGCCTATCACGCACACAACTGCATCGGATCAACATCGTCAGGCTGGAAAGATTCATGCGTGTTGTTTGGAAGATAGATTCGAAGCAGTGTAAATAAAGCATTTGGGAAATCACATTGAATGACAGACAAGTAGGGAGGGGGGAGGGGGTGGAGGGGAGTCGGAGGGGGGGCATTATTATCATTATTAGTATTGTTTTCCTGCTTGCTTGTAATAAGAGGCAAATAATGGATCCACTTTCCATTTCCGACCCATTATTTTGCGAGGACGGGGGGGGAGGCCAGTATTTTTTCCTTGTTGTTTCTAATAACAGCAAAATAATGGACCCATTTCCCATTTCTAATCCATTACTTTTCGAGGGCGCGGGGGGTGGCGCCATTATTATTATTATTTTCTTTGGGTCCAGGCCCTCAAGAAAACAATGGATCCAGTTTCCGTTTCCAATCCAGGACGGGGGGAGGGGAGGAGGGGGCGGAGGGGAGGCGGGGGGGGGGTCGACAGGGGCTGTAACAGGGTCTATGACAGGGGTGGACAGGGCCTAAAAGGCCTGTGACGGGGGTTGACAGGGCCTTTAGACAGGGCCCAGGACAGGGGTCCACGGGGCGGTGACAGGAGTGGACAGATAGGCCGGGCCTATGACAGGCGAAGACAGGGCCTGTGCTGTGGTTCTTTATGCACCACTTCCCAGGGTTCAAGAGTAGAGTAACACCCCTACCGCCTACCGCCGGTTTCGGTAGTTCCTGTCAAGGAGAGGAGGGGGGCGGGGGCGGGAGGGGGGGTGTGGGTCGGGGGACAGGGGGGACGGAGGGGGGGAGGGTGCCATGAAAAGGTTCCGTCGACGCTCCCTCCTAGCCTCGAAAAAATCAAATACTAGAAAACGTATATGGTACTGCGGTGACAGCACTCGAAATGCCCACAGAACTGCGACTGTATCCCGTCTAGCTGCTAGTCCTCTAAACACACGAAGCCCGCCAAACGTAAGCATCACTGTGGCGCAAGTGCAATTTTGGAAACTCCAAAATCCCTTCGAGCAGTGGAGATTTCGAGACCATAAGCCCAGGAGGACGAGTACATTGCGATTTCACGACCCTGCACGGGGCGATGTTGGGCCGAAAACGCGGAGACTAGCTGTGGTGAGAACGTTGATGTGTGGTGAAAGCGCAATTTGCAAAGTGCGCGAAGGCCAGCTCCGTATAACTACTTTTTACACGTAGCATCCGGCAGTCGCGTTTGTTACCGGTAAATAATGTGTCCGTCTATCTGTCTGTCTGTCTGTCTGTCTGTCTGTCTGTCTGTCTGTCTGTCTGTCTGTCCGACATATATATATATATATGTATATGCATGCATCTCGGTTTACATACATCTGACTAGTCTGCAGTTTGGGCTTGGTTAGCTACATGTATCCACATAATGGGTATGCGCTCACTGTGATTGTCCTAGTCGTTACCATTCCATAGTTATGCTGCCGCTGATGAGGACGATGATGATCTACAGGTGAACGGGCGGGAGCGGCGGGAATCTTACTTCCATGACAATGACGGGCATGAGGATGATGATTATTGTTATTGTCATCGTGAAGGGAGGGTGGCCAGGGGTTGAGCTTCGATGCAGGCGTGCATTGCAAAGCCACTCCTTCGTGACACTCTGTAAGGAGTCAAGTTCCTAAATACCTCGCAGCCACTCCGAACCTCCCTTGGACGCCTCAACTCATCAACTGCCAGCATGTGGAAAGTCCTTCATCCAGTCCACGCAGTCTGCTCATCCGGGAGTTGGTATGTGGTACTGTCACGACAAGGCACGTGCAAAAGCCGCGTAGCCAGAGACCTGCACGAGTTGGGGCTTCCAATTCTGTGGCTTGGGGTGCCCAACTGAACCTCGGATACACATCTATTTTGAAGAGGGAACTAGCTCCAGCATCGGCTAGAAGGGATGTACCTGCAGTCATCATGACTACTCGTCTCAGGCTTCAGACAGATTCCGCTCTGCGGCACGTCCGGAGCCTGTCGCAGTTCGTTGGCCAGCTGCTCACCCAGCACCTTCCTCCGGCGTGTAGAGACTGTTTTGTTCAGGAAGCCTGGCCCGAGGTTCTTCCCTGCATTTAGTCACTGCAACACGCCCGCTCCAGCTAGAAAGACCCTGGGAACGCTACACAGCGTGTGGGACCCTTGTGCAATTCAAGTTTCACAATGCTAACCTGGACGATCAGCTAACAGACAAGAATGCGGATGGATGCCTGCAAGTTTGATTATCGAGTGTCACAGCTTTGGCTCCTTGTCCTAGCTTTGGGTGTAAGGGTGAGGGTTGATGAACTTACGAGCAGCGTCTGTGTCTCATGAGGCATCGAAGGCTGATTACAACTCGATTCCCCCGATGCAAACAGCCAGACCACTTTGCATCTCCTGTAAAGTTACAGATTCCATTAACCCTGCAGCCCTCGCCTTCCACTCTTCAAGCCACTTTGGACCCAACCAACACCTATCATCGAACTTGAATCCACGAAGCCGCGAGGAATAGGTTGCTCAAAAACGAAGACTTGACATCTAGCCGTACCGTGCCCACACCCAGCCCTCAAGACTGGATTCCTTCAAAGCAGAGCATGAGCCACAAACACGCCTACCAACTCGAGTCACCAAGCTCGGTTTGGGGTCTTAGGACGAACTCCTTTAATCTCCCGCAAGAACCCGGCCTGCACTTCGGAGATAGATCTTGGCCAAAAGATGCAAAGGGCGGCTGATCGGCCTGACATGGGGCTCACACTCGAAAACTGAAGCTCAGAGATTCGAGTATCTAGGATCTCAGAAAGTCTCGTATGAACGGCATCTGAATCTATGAGGCCTGTTATATGCTACGAGCGCAGCAAAGCGAGGAGGCGGCCTCAATGTGTGGCAGCAGCGCTGCCAGAGGGTCGCAGGATTTCTGGCTTCGGACGACGGCTGCATACCATTCAGAGTACCTCTGCGAGAGCGAAGAAATCGTTCGGAGGCCCTGATCGTGTTGAACACGATCTCATGGGTCGGTTGTGCCGGAGACACTGGCGCATCTGGGAAGCTTGGGGTCCAAGGTCAACGACCCAATCTAAGAGCCGAGGGACTGGTATACACGGCTGTCCAGTATTGATGCACAGCAAACACACGAATCCTGAACTGTCCTAAAGCCTGAGCACCTGCGACCCCCGCCCCCCCCGGCCATCTCCCCCCTGCATGCAAGTGCAAACACTTGTGGCAAGCGCTGTGGCTGTGAATGTATTGGCACTCCCTGCCCGAACCCGTGGCCAATTTGAAACGAAATTGTTTGACTCTCACCAAACTGCCAGCCACTTCTCGGCTTTGGCTTGATCCACCCTGTGGTGCGACCTTGACTCATGCAGTTCCCTGGGGCCACAGCATTCCAAATCAAAGCGCCTGCCACACTTTCTACACTTGCACATGATTGCGGCCGTATCACCCGCCAATGGAACCTAGCTTCGTTCTTCATCGTCTAAGATCATGAATTATTTTTGGGAGCAGGATTTGAGGGTGGGCGCGGGCAGAAGCCTGAACCTGGCAGATCGTTGGAAGCTTGCTTCGAGGTGCGGCAGCATCGTGCAGGCGACTGGAAGGTGTTCGAGCAGGGTAGCAAGCCCGTAGTTGCCGGTCATGCCTGAGAAAGCAATCATCTCATAGTGCATTATAGTGCAAGGAGCACCGATACTACATCCGATGCCTGCACCGTCCTCCAGCTATTGCATGGGCTCTGTTTTACGGTATTGTGGAATTTTGGAAACTCCAGGGAAATGACAGAAATGACATGCTCAAGAACTGGGCTGCCCGAACTCTCAAATCCAACCTCACGGTGTCCGTCCGCCGATTTCCAGCAACCCCACCCCGAGCATGTACATGATAGACAAATCTTCAGCCGGCAACCACGACACGCAAAGAGCACGAGCAGATCCGAACAAACACTAGGCGAATCCTGTTCCTGCTTGTTGACGGTTGATCGTTGGATTTTCGCCCCATACCGTAGAGACCCCAAGCAATCCAACCCTTATACCGCAAGTCCTCAAGCGGCAGACACCCTGCCTATGTTTACTGTTTGGTTCCGAAGGTGCTGTACGTCTCTGGAGCTCCATGCTCAAAGACTTTTAGCGCCGCTTGACAGAATTTATCCACCTTAGGGTGGCCGGCAACGTGGAATGAAAGCTTGGAATCTATTATCTAGTATTTAGGCTTCAAAGATTCGTGTTCGGTGAAACATAGGTTCGACGGGTTGGGCTTAAGGTTGAAAAACTTGTGGCGGGCTTATGATACGCGGAACAAAACGAAAGTTTGTCTGCTTGGCCGTCAGGGACGTTCATACCGTCCATCCAGTCGCCGTGGTCCTGGAACGACTTGTGACCAAGGCTTGGAGGTTCTGGATTCACCTCGCTTCTTAGAGAAACTGGTTGACATAAGATAATAAACTGCAAAGATCAGTGTCACCGGCTATTATAAGGCTACGACCGTAACAAGGAGGTTGGAGTCTACGTCTAAGAAACCTTCTGGCCAGCTCCCTGCACGAGCTAGTACTGCCTTCAAACCCAGGCTACAGCACAGCAGCACGTGGCCAAAACTCTCAGTGCCAAATCCTTCAACCGAGGTACCTGAAACAACACGAGATCTGCAATCCAGCATCCCAACGTCTTGTATAAGAGCGACATGCAGAGGCACACAAAGGCTGTAATCATGGTCTTTGCGCAGCATAACTGGCTGGGTGAAGATTTTTTCACTTGGCAACGTTTGGTCTTCGACGCCACGCTCAAGCCTGTGTACCAAGACACACAGACGAAACAAATATGAAGCGAGACCTCATGGTACCAAAGTGCAACGCCCAACTCCAACTTAGTCAACGCCCTGGGAAATTCAACGTAGTGGTTCCGAAGCAGATTGCACCGTGCAAAATCTTTCCAACAAGACACAATGTAAACAAAATGGGACATAAACTCTTGCGCAAGCCACCTCCGTGTTCCAGCACAGGCTTTCAGCTTTCATCCACCGTGCTAGACGTGTCGGGCCGTCATCGGTGCTGTAACTGCCAGTCTTCGAATGCCACCTGAGGTTCAAAGACTCCAAGCTTAAATTGAGGCTCAGGGCTTAAGTATCCAATTTTTAATCAATTTTCCCCTCAATGTCCGCTCAGGCTTTCTTATGACTGAGCGATACATATATGTATTGGTTCTCATCACTTGCGATGCTGAAGTTGGGGGCTATGTATGTCCAACAAGCGGCTAATCACAGACCGGAATCCAAATACAACACCCTCCGCGCAATATCGGCCACTCATCCTTGAAGACTGCAGGATTAGAGCGCTCAGTGTACCCACCCAGGGTTGCAAGGTCAAGGGAGTTGAGGCGAGGTGCCGTGTGGAGTGAGGGGTTAGCAGGTGTGTCGGCTAGCACTCCAGACCCTCCCTTGGGGTTTATGGCCTTCAAAAATCGTACGCAACGGTGATCAGGAAACATGACCCTGCATGAGAACCTTCCTGCATTCTGATTTGAAGCATAGGTCAATGGTTTCGATCAGATGGGGATGAAGAAAAGTCTGGATGAGGGGATGGATGACTGACTATGCAGCGTGGCACATGGGTATTGACAAGAGTACAGACGGAAAGACCAAAGGATGACAAGAAGGAATCCGAAGGAATGCATTCAAACACGATGAACAAGTGAACAAGTTGGGGTGCAGGAGTCAGAACACCTTAACACGCATGCAGCTACAGCTTCACTTACTTCGCTGTGCAAAGGTCCCGGAGTCCTGTGCAACACTACACGACGCGGCTCGAAAATAGGGCGAGCCCTACAGCCTGGACTTGCGCCCCAAAAACATGCAGTGGAAACCCGACTGGGGCCCGCAAACGAAGTGGCACTCTACAGCGACAGCCATTCTGCGAAGAATTGATGCAGAGCGGACAATCGCCTCAGAAGACATGCAGGCTGGGCGATCAACGTGCCAAAACCTAGAGCAGGAACAATGAAGGCACCAACGGCACCTGGGCACAACAACTGAGCAGCCAAAAGATGGCAGACAGGGGCCGCGAAGACCGGAGAGCTGCACCCCGACTCACGTCCACTCACCTGCCACACCAAATGCCGGAAGGACAACATCCGCCGAATGAACAACAGGCGGACAGCTGCTGCCTCGGCAAAAAAAGGCACAACGGCTGGCCGGTGGCTGGTGTTGCTTCGCAACGCAAGAAGCCAGTAAGACGTAAGGTGATTGAGGACCACGGTCGGCCTGATAGAGGAAGGCCGAATGCCAAGTGGCAGACTTGAGCAACCGCGGCTTGTGAAGGGGGGCCGCTGGAAAGGCAGAGTGGCCCTGCACGAAGGACGTTGCTGGGCTGGCCATGCGCCGCAATATTTGCCCGCGAACGGCTTGCAAGATCAGCAGGACTCCGGCAGTCCAAACTTCCCGGACCGCTCGGGCGAGCTGAGAAGTCCGTCGAGTCGGCCCTCACGGTCCCGACTGGCGCGCACAGGAACCATGCAAGTTTCAGGGGCCACGCGAGAGAATGCGAAAGAGGTAGAGCGCAGCAATATTGGTGGCTTGGCAAGGCCTATGTCCCCTGCCTGCCGACGCTTCAATCGTCGCGTCGTCCTGAGTGTTTGGCTGCAGGACCCCGAATGCTCGGGCACAACCCTGATGCGACGTCCGGAAGGATCGACAGAGCCACTCGCTCCTGCAAAGACCAAAGCGCGTCTGAATGGCGCCAGGCTGGCAAAGGTGAACCAGTGCTTATGTCTTCCCGAGCCCGTGAGTCCTTAGCAATCCTTGCCTCCTTGAGTATCGCAATAGCCTAAAGTGGAGCGGTCTTTGAATCAGGACCTTTTAGAAGATGCAGGCTGCAAGCACAAGTCTTCACCATCTTGTGCGAGGTGATGGCATGTCAGGCAGCGCATTGTGTCACAGCAGTGCAGCCATTTGCTCAGAACAACTCACGCTCCCTGTCTTCAAGCTCACGCTGCGCGGACCGGATGGCGGCCTAGGGTTGAGTTTTCACAAACGGTTCAAGCAAGTAAGTGCCACATGATGGAGTACAGAACTTTGGTTTAGAATAGCGGGTCGACACAGCCTGCGTGGGAATGCCATCAAGAACGTGGTTTTCCTCATGGATTTCTGACTTTATAGGTACCATACGCCACCAAGGTCAGCCAGGGTCAACCACCCCTACAGGTAGTGGCTGTGGCCCGTTTGCACACAGTCGCGCGGGGAATGCCCGGACCCGTGCATTTCAAAGACTCGTGTGTATGCGCTCTTCATGCGAGGACCGGCGAACTCCCAGCCAATTTTCGCGCTACTGTGATGCTCAATGGAGTTGGCAAGTTCTGTCACTCCCCTGTCAGAGCTACGCAGGGGCAAAATGTTCGCGCAGCTTGGTGGCCTGAGGGGGATTGATACGAGCACTGCGTTTTCTCTTTTTCGGTCGGGCGTTGACCTTGCAGAGCTCGGCATCGGCGAGCCGAGAGCTATTGTTCGAGGTGATCTCAACGCTCCCCTGGCTGGGCTACAGCTCCCTCAGCACGTCCATCCATTGGTTCGGGATGGCGTGTTGCAGGGCCTCGGCGTTCCTCCTGAACAAACATATATGCCTTGCTGCAGGACTGTGTCTCAAGCTCCTATTACAAACAGTTTTCGTTCATGGGCAGGCGATGGTGGCGGCTCGAGGCTACTGCCAAGGTGGTGATGGGCTCGCCGATGTCTTATTTGGAGCCTTTTTCTTTGTCATCTGACCTGTATCGATGCTTTGTGTCAGGCGGCCTGCATTGTTCAGACTATAGCTCGACAGCAGATCACTTGGGCGCAAGACCTATGTGTGCTGGCCGACTTGCAATGCGCTCCCTTCGGCCCCTCCCATACCCCGTGGGGGGACCATTATTTTCCGGTCATAGAGGCTTTCGGGTTTCGCGTTAACGTTTCTACTGCAGCCAAGCAACACCACCAACCCTGGGCGCACCACAACCTTTTCTGCGATCATGGTGATGCTTCTTCGGCACTACTGCGTTTGGAAGTCAAGACTAAAGGTGATCCGAGCTTCTCAAGCTACAACTTCACAACAGCGAATGTTGAATGGCAAACCCCATGTAGCTAGGCTTTAGGGCCGAGGTAGATGAGTTGAGCAAGGCCGCTGCCCAGGGACAAAGCCTGACCAAGATCATCTCTGCAGCGAGCTTTGAGACGATGTAGGGACTGGTGCACTCCTTGAGGAGGCTAAGACTTGACAGATGGGCCTTGGCTCTGAGCTAATAACCGTACATCGAAACCCAACGTCCGCCCAACAAAGGTACTAGTCCGCGGCTCCTCAAACCTTTCCAAAGCCCTACGTACATACATGCACCTAAATATACGTCCCTTAAGCCTGTATATGATATGCTGTGTATATGTACACGTATATATGTAGATGGTTGTATACATGTATGTACTTCCTAAACAACTTATATCATGTGAATGGGTGTGAGAATACATATGGGCATGCACAAAGAACAAATGTGCTATCTGTCGGCCTATCTATCTACCTGTCTGTCTATCTATCTGTCTATCTATCTATCTGTCCATCCGTTTATCTATCTATCTATCTATCTATCTATCTATCTATCTATCTGTCTATCTATCTACATATCTGTCTGCATATCTATCTATGTAACTTTCAAATTATCTATCTACCTATCTACCTATCTATCTATATAGAGTAAGAACACGCGCACTACTACGTAATATCCAGATGGATACAGCAAGCCCTTCTCCAAGCCAGATTGACTTTGCGGAGGTCGGAGGTTGAGTCCGACTCCAGTTGACTCAGGACATGCACGCATCTCTCAACCATGACTCTACTCCCTTATGCCTTGAGACAACAAGCGGCAGCGAAACTGCCGAAATACACCTTGAACCGAAAGTTGATGAAGCCAAGGCATGTAATCATACATGATGATACCTTGGGAAGCTCAAGACTAGAAGCTTATCGGCTCCCGAATAACTCAAGGCCCTAAGAAGAGCGTGGCCTGGAGCCACGAAGCTTCCGCCGGAGCCTCGTCGAACGCAGCGCCGCTGCCGATAACTAGCAGGGAGCGACGGCGGCCTGGATTGTCTGAGCTTCCATGTAGGGTTTCGGATCCTGTAGGGTTTGAGGTGTAGTTTCTTTCACAGGTGTTGCGGACCATTACGGACTCCAGGAATTAAGAATGGGGTCTAGCTCTCCACAGTGTGCGAAGGTCCGGTATGTTGGTCCCCCAAACTCTCGACATAAAACTGACTAGTACGGGCTCCGAGTTAGCGTTATTGCAGTTATGGTAACCAGCGCACAGCGTGTCTGTTCAAGAGGTCCTTATTGCAGTAGACGGCGATAAACTCTGTTTGCAACAGCCCCAACACATGGTCTGTGATGCGCAGGAGTTGGGTCTTGGTCCCTCTAACCTTTGTGGTGCTTCTGACTTCAACGGCTCGGTGCTGGGCATTGACATGTCCAAGCCTGCCGCAAACCAAAACCCCACCCGGATCCCCTCACGCCTACACTCTGTCGAGGCGACTAGCTGCAGGCTTCTATCACGAAGAGGCGACAAAGTTGATGCGTGAGGTCAGGTTAAACGCTGTTGTCAAGTCCCCAAAGCCACCCTCACCTGGGAAACAACATCTAATCTCTCAGCCCCAGGATTGCTGATTGCTGTAAATATGCGCTCCTAAAAATTATTCGCAAGTCTCCCTGCTATGCCCTAGGGTGCCCCTGCTCGTTGATCTGAGCTTAAACATGAAAGTCGGAACTCAAGGTCAAAAGCACGATTCCTAACTGCACTCAACCATGGTCTTCCTGTGGAGAACTGAAGCAGGGGCGAAATTTGCCATGACTGCAACCTGCGACCATTACGAGATGTTAGTCAAGGCCACTGTTATCGTTGAAGGGACTTGTTCATCACATTCCGAAACAACTTCGAGAGCCTGGTTATCTTTGGGTCCCAAGCTTTGCGGGCTTCTCCTAGCCAAGCGTCCGTCAAGCTCACCGCAGCAGAAAGCACCCACTTGCCGAGCGCCGACAACGTTCGCTGCCCGCAGCTCCCCATAGCTGAGGGTCCAATTCCTGAAGCAACCGTACGCTGTGGCAATGAATAAAATATCCGTTTCACATGCGCAGAAACGGGGTGGTTCCTTGACAACAACATGGCTTGTCGGAGGCAGTCACAGCAGCAGCACCACCACACCACCACCAGAAATAGAAATAGAACAAGTCGTAGTCATAGTCGTGGTCGAAGTTGATGGCAGAAGAAGCAGAAGCAGAAGTAGTAGCAGCAGCCGCAGCAGCAGTAGTAGTAGTAGTAGTAGTAGCAGTAGTAGTAGTAGTCGTAGTAGTGGTAGTAAGTGGTGGTAGTAGCAGTAGTCATAGTGGCAGTGTTAGTAGTAGTGATCGTGTTAGTGATACGTGTAGCGACAGTGGTAGGGATAGCGGTAGCCAAAGTCATAGTGATACGAGTCGTGGTAGTCCTAGGAGCAGTAGTCCTAGCAGTAGAAGTAGTAGTAGTAGTAGCAGGAGTAGTAGTAGTAGTAGTAGTAGTAGTAGTAATTAGTACTAGTCTAAACAGTAGTAATTGTAGTAGCAGTGCTAGCAGTAGTAGT
>CAJNDV010035237.1:5538-19276 GCA_905221635.1 Symbiodinium sp. CCMP2456
ATCGTAGCACCGAAACCGCAAAACCTGCAAAAAAGCGCGTGGCCTAATGCGGACTTGTGTGGCCCTAACTCCTAAACCCTCAACCCTAAACCCCAACCCCGATGTCCTTCGACCATACTGCGAAACCTTGTGCCCTACAGCCTTACCTATAGTCTGTTGTAGTTCCTTGTTTGGGTTACATGTTGGGATCCCAAATATAGAATTGGGTCAACCAATAAAGGAACTGCAAGGGAGACTATAGGTATAATCTTAAGCCGCAACTAGCTCAAACTATCAACCCGAACACTAGAAGTCCTCAAGCCCCAGCCCGAGAAGATGAACTTTGCAAAGCCTCATACTCACAACCAGGGTTTAGGGTTTAGGGTTAAGGCCCTGGGCCCTAAACCAGTCTAGGGTTTAGGGTTTAGGGCCCTTTGCCCTAATCAAACCAGGGTTTAGGGTATAGGGCCCCCAACCCTGAACCAGGGTTTAGGGTTTATAGGGTTTAGGGAACCCTAAACCCTGAACCCGCGGGAAGCCCGAGGTATCGGATGCTCTTCCACCTGCCTTTCTTGGGCCTTGGAGTGCCCAAAAGTGAGCTGGAAACTTTGCTGGACAAGCAAGGCGTCGGAGTTTAGGGTTTTTGGGGTTTTGGGTTCAGGGTTTAAGGTTTAAGGGCTTAGGATTTAGTAATTTGCTTGGAGGGTCGGGGGACTTAGTAGGTAGCTTCTTTACAGAGTTATCAGTATCGCAACCCCATTTAAGATCCGTCTCAAGTTACCTATAAATCGTGTTCAGGGTGTATGGGGTCCATGTTCTTGATTTTTCTAATTTTGTACCGAGCAGACAGCTTCATTTTCTGGGCGCCACGAAATTTCTTCCGTGTAGAAAAGCTAGATTCTGTGTGTTTGTTGTTGTTATTTTGTTTTGAGGGGTGATGTGACATGGCTTGCGCTGCATTTGTCGGCTTTGGAGTTTAGGGCCTTGAGGTGTGCAGTCATGGGTTATAGGGCCGTGTGGTTACTGGTTGTCTGGTTCTGGGCGCTGGGTTCTGGTCTGGGCAGGCACGGATGCAGATACGAACGCCAGGCGTGAATAAATTACAGCTGCACCCCCGCATCATGTAAACCGCAAATCGCATCCCTAAATCACAGCTTGAAGTCGAAACCCCTAGATAGTAGATCTTAGATCCCTAAACCCTAAATTTCCTAAATGTAGCCCCCAAAGAGTGTTTGAAGGCTCGTGGAGCTCGGTGTTTATATATCATCTTGCAAACCTGTAAGGGCGGGGCGCCCAAGCCTAAACCTAAAACCCCCAAATGCACTCTCAAGCCCTAAGCAATAACTCCAAAACCCTAAACTCCAAGCCGTATCTCATAAACAGAGTTCACCTGTAGGGAACCCCAAACCCTGAACCCTAAACCCTAAACCCTAAACCCTAACAAACCCCGAACTTCAACCCTAAACCTTAAACTTAGTGACTTACCGTTTGAACCTTCCGACGCCTTCTGCGGGATCCAGAAGTCGCCTGAGACTGCCGGCGAAGCGCAAAGAAAAGTAGAGGTTTAGGCTTCAGGGGTTTAGGGTTTAGGATTCAGGGTTTAGGGTTTAGGGTTGAGGGGTTTAGGGTTGAGGGGTTTGGGGATGTAGGGTTTAGGGTTCAGTGGTTCAGGGGTTTAGGATTTTAGGTTTAGGGTTCAGGGGTTTAGGGTTTAGGATTTCGGTCTTAGGGTTTACGGGTTTTCAGCCAAGGTAGGTTGTTGGTTTCAGTGTTGTCCACTTTAGAGGTCCTGAACAGAGACTACAACCGCTGTGTGTATAATATATCCGCTGGGACATCTTGGGACGTTTAGCATTTACTGATGTGCCTGTAGTATAGACTTTGGCCTTAAAATAATCCTTAGGTTAGGTACTTTCGGGACGAAGTATATACAAACCTTAAGCCTCATAGAGCCCGAATAGCACCCTTATGGCACCCTAAAAGGCGCCTTTTAAGGACCCGTTCGATATCTGGACCCTAAACCCTAAACCTTAACTGACTTCAGCAGTGGAGCTAGCGGGGGAGGCCTTTAGTCGTCTTAGGGACACCTGGATAGTTCTCTCAAATATAGGGGTCCCTTTTCAGGTACTTTTTTGGTCTTTAGGGATTTTTTGGGGGTTAGGGTTTGGGTGTCCTTTTCAGGTACCTTTTAGGGTTTAGGGTTTAGGGGTTTAGGGGTTTAGGGTTTAGGGTTTATAATAGGGTGTAGTCAGTACCTTCGTAGTTCTCCAAATTAGGGTCCCTGTAATGGTCCTTTTCATAAGGGTGCCGCCTTCTTTGGGGTTCCTACACAGAGACCCAAAGTTCGAGGAATACTCAGCTAGGGAGGACCTAAGCACGGTTTAGGGTTTAGGGTTTAGGGTTTAAGGTCCTTTGTAACCCCAAACCCTAAACCCTAAACCCTAAACCCCTTCTTTTGGGTTCCTAAATTTAAGTGAAGGAGCCTTGAAAGCACCCTGAAGGTGCCGGTCAGGGTTTCCAGCCGAATTCGTTTTGGGATAACCGCCGGGCCCTCCCGCTTGATGATTCCCTAGAAGTTTAGGGATTTAGGGTTTTATTAATTTTTTAGAGTTTAGGGTTTATGGTTTCAGGGTTTTAGGGATTTAGGCTTTGTTTTAGAGTTTAGTTAGGGTCCTCGGATTTAGGGTTTGTGCATTCAGGCTAAGCACACCGTGCGCTGTCAAACGTTACGGTTCAGTGTTTGCGTTCACTGCAAAACACTAAGCTCTAAACTCTAAACCCTAAACCCTAAACCCTAAACCCTAAACCGTAGCAAATTCTGTAAGACAACACCAGCAGCCAGATTTGCGCATGCCTGAGACCCGGGCCGATTCTGACCGCTTCTGCCATCCAGTTTCCACTTCGCACGGTCTATATGTTACCCTAACCCCCCAGGTACCTACTATATAGGGCCTTAGGGGCTCTAGTACCCTATAAAGTCGGTATCTGGAAGGTTAGGGAGACAGATGGGAAGCCTAAAAATTATTTCTATTTATACATGCAGACATGCATCTCTCTCTATGTATATCTATATATATATATATATATGTATAATCTGCATGCATATGTATATATTGCATCGGATCCTGAGTAGAAGGGCCCCTAAATAATGTACCCCTAGCTTCTTTAACTCCCCATAAACACAGAGTAGGCTAGCCTGGCTTGTAAAGCCTCCAAAGCCCCAACGCCCAATATAGGGGCCTAAATAATTACCTCTACTATTCGGGGTTCCTTATTATCATTATAGTAGAATATGACCCGAAACCCTATTCTAATTATTAAGGCCCCTACATTAATGTATGAAGCGGCGGTTTTCTTGATGAGTGTGTCTTCGGCTCCCTGGGATATTGGAGACTGTGTGTTTCAGCATTACCATAATCGCACTGGAAAGAGTCAGAAAAAGCGTGTCATGATCTAGGTTTTTTATATCGCATACCTTAAATCGTACATATGCCCATGTTAGTGGCGACTGGGTGCGAAACCGTGAATAGACCTTGAGTAGACCGTACTATAGACGATGCCCTTTAGCAAACTTTCGAACGCTCGACCCCCCAAATCTCAAAGAATAGGAAAACCTGAAGCTCCCTTAGACCCTAGACCCGAAAACTCAAACCTCAAAACTGCGCACTCCGAAGAAGAGTACGTAGTAATCTATTCAGTGCCACCCTTAGCCGCACGGTTTCGGGTTTATGTTTCAGGGTAAAGGCCTGAGATAGTGGACGTAGCACTCCCAGCGTCAGGTGCTCCTTCGATTGCACGACCAGCTGTTGGCAAAGCAAGCAGTCATGCAGAACGCCAGGTGCTGAGACACGTTCCGGGTTTAGGGTTTAGGGTTTGCGGCTCCATGTACCGTTGAGGGTTACTTGATCGGTTTTGTTCTAGGGTTTCGGGTTTTAGAGTGCTCACTACTGCAGCATATGATACTTTGGCTTGGAAAGGGTTCCCATAAAGGTTCTTCAGCGTCAAAGTGTGCATATGTTTGTATATAGCCCCAATCCCTAAACTAAACCCTGACCCCCAAGCCCTAATCCCAAAGCCCCCAAAGCCTAAACCCTACCTTGTGTAGCATGTAAGCGCAGGAACTCTTCCGAGCCGGAAGATCGGTCACAGCTGCTACGGGTTTGGGTTTAGGTTTCAGGCTAATGTAGGGGCCTTAATGATTACCTATACTATTTTGGGGCTTCCTTATTATAACTATAGTATACTATACCCCCAAACCCTATTCTAACTATGACGGCCCCTATATTAAGTGAGGATTTAGGTGAATTAAGGATGCAGGTCACAGATGTAAGAGGCTAGGTTTAGGGTTTGGGGTCTGGGGTTTTGGCTTCGGGGTTTGTTAACCTCACCACGTCTTAGTCCTTAGCTAATGTCTGGGGTTTAGGGTTTAGGGTTTGTGTTGGTGCTGTGGTTTCCAGCTAAGCCTTACTATGCATACAATTACTGTCAATAGCCTTAAAGCCTCAAGCTACAAACACCTACAGTGCCATCTGCCGAATCAAGCTATCTTCTTACCTTGGCTGCAACCAGAATGAGAAGTTTAGGAGCCTCAACCACAAAGAATGCCATTCCTTTTCCAACCGCATAGAACTATCATAGGACCAATGCAGGCCAGTCTCCGAACTTAACAACAGATAACATGTACCAACAGCCCCTAAACACCAGCTTCATTGTAGATGGTATGGCACTATGTTTAGGAATCCGTAACCAAGTTCTGGTGAACAACCCTGTAAGCTTCAAAAAAAGACTCTCGGAGCAACAGCACCCCTTTACACAGACCTAAAACCCTGTTGCAATCATTCGTTATGGCAGCCCTAAAACCTACACCCTAAACCCAAACCTTTATAGAACTTCCATAGGAATCCGTAAGTAAAGCAACCCTTAGAGCAACTCTTAAAGGAACGCGTGGGCACTCTTAACCCCACAAGGCACCCTTATACGCTCCTTTAAGGAGCCTGCGAGGCCCCACATCACAATCTTAAGGACCCGGGGTTTAAGGACCCTTACGGTTTAGGGTCTAGTGGTTTAAGGACCCTTAGATGGGGAAGAGGCCTCAATACCCTCAACAAAGACTTGATAACACCCCAACAACCCTACCACCCCCCCTCCCTCTAAACCACTTAAGGGTCCTTATGGTAGAAAGGCTCCGAAGACCCGACAGTCCTCGTGCGACTGTCTTACAGCTTTACATGGGTGTTTAGGGTTTAGGTTCTAAGTTCATGTGAAGTGTCGAGTTTTGGGGTTTCTGGTTTGCACTTTGCCACGACTCCTCAAGTTTCCTTTGATAGAGCCCTTTAAGTCCTTAATCGTGGGTAGTCAGGGCATAATTAGGGGGTAGGTAGTTGTGGGGTCTAGGCAGGGTCAAGGGTTTGATTAGGGTTTAGGGTCAGGGCTTAGTCTTCTTGTAGGGTACACGTACCTTCCATAGGATATACTTAGGCATTAAAAGGTGGCTTCAAACAAACTTTAGGATCATCTTCAGTGCTACATAGGCACATGGACCCTTAAAGAGCGCATTTCCGAGGTCCTCCGGGGGCTTCTCAACTCCCAGGCAGTGGGGTGGAGCTGGAAAAGCTGATTGAGTCGGGGTTTCCAGGGGTTTGGGGTTCAGGGCTTGCGGGTGCCGAAGGTCAATATGAGAGATTCCAGAATTCGCTTCTTCTGTCAGGCCTACAAAGAGCCACCTGTACCCTAAACCCTAAACCCAAAAAGACATCTTGGAGTTTTGCGGAACTCCTCGAACCACAACAAAACACCCACACCCTAGAACCCTTTCTAAAAGCCAAAAGCCCTGGCCCAAAAAGTCTATAGCACTACCCGAAAACCCTCAAAGCCCTTGTGGACATGGCGAAGGGCTCCCCTATGCTGGTTTGAGCCGGAGGATCCGACGCATGGATAGTAGAAACTTAGTCTTAGGGTTTTGCCCTTTGGGGTTTGAGCGTTTAGGGCTTAAAGAAGGGGTTCTACATTACGGGGTTATTAGTTAGGTTATGTGTAAGCCTCCTGCATATTACGTCCAAGTACCTTGTAATCAATATACCGTCTCTTGACCTAGGTAACTGCTATCCGTAACCAAAGTACCTAATTGTTAAGTCCTTTGGACCCTTAGTCTAGGACATTTTCAGGTGGGAAGTTGCCGCTATAGGCTATGTACCCTAAACTCCCCACCTCTAGTTTCCTTGAACTTAGGGTGAGAGTTGAAGCACCAGCAAAATACCAAAAAAACTACATCCTGAGCCCGACCATCAGGTGCGCGCAGCGCGCAAAGCGGCACAGGACGGCTGCCGCACTCTTGCTTTAACGGCTTATGGTTTACGAATGCATGGATAGTTCTCTAAATTAGGGTCTTTTGTCGGTCCCAAATAGGGTACGGCACTCTTATAAGACAGTACCCCAGAAGGGACCCTAACTCCGAGAATTACCAGGTGGACCCTCAGGGTCTTTGTTTCGACTGAACTTTTTCGTGTGCCGTCTATGAGTCTCAAGTTATAGCGCTGTAGGGTTTAGGGTTTTGGAAGCTATACTTCTTGAAGACTATAACAGTTTAGGGTTTAGGGTCCTAAAACCCGAAGCCCTACGCCTAAGAATTGTGCAGTTGGGCTTCAGCAGCCGGGACTGAACTGACCTTTCTTGAGGAAGCCTCTGTAAATTGTTTGGGGGTTAAGGGTTTAGGGTCTGGGGTTACAAGGCGATACCGGGGATCCCCTGACGCACTTCGGGCGGAGGTTAAATTATCCGTAAGCCTCATAGTGCCCCTTTTCGCACCCTTGTAGTACCCTTAGTACCCCTTATAGTAGCCGTTTTTGTATCGCTTATAGTAGCCCGGGCAGCACTGGACTGGATTGGCCTTCCCCCAAGGCTCATGGACCCCCATAGTGAAAGCCCAAAGCCCTAAACCATAAACCCTTAAACCCTAAGCCCTCAACCCTAAACCATAAACCCTTAATCGCTAAACCCTAAACCTCTAAACCCCTAAACCCTAAACCCTAAACCCTAAGGCCCTAAACCCCTAAACCCTAAACCCCTAAACCTCTAAACCCCTAAACCTCTAAACCTCTAAACCCCTAAACCTTAGTCCCCTTACCTTGTTAAGCAAGTCTTTTTCCAGGATGCCCAGAGTCGCCTTGAGGCAGAGAGCAAGGAGCCGTGATGTTAGGGTTTAGGGTTTAGGGGTTTAGGGTTTAGGGGTTTAGGGTTTAGGGTTTGGGGTTTAGGGTTTAGGATTTAGGGTTTAGGGTGGGTGGTGGGCTTGGGGTTGCCCTCTGGCCCGTGGCTGGGGCAGTCCCTTCTGTTAATATAGGGGCCTAAATAAATACTAATATTATTTTGGGGGTTCCTTACCATAGATATAGCATAATGGGTCCCAAAACCCTATTCTAATTATTAATGCCCCTATAGGCCTATATTGGGATTTATGGTTTAAGCTTGACGGTCCGCCCTGAATTAAGAAGTTAAGGCACCGTCTCTCTATGTTGACTGTTGCAGTGAGAGGTGATAATATGGTTGATGTGGCGCTTGTTCACCCTAAACCCTAAACCCTAAACCCTAAACCCTAAACCCTATACTATACACGAACCAGATGATACCAAACCGGGTAAATTAGTGCTTGATTCGATAATAGGAAACTGGACAGGTAGGGCTAGATCCACGAGCCGTACCCGGACCCCACGTCTTAAAGTCACGCTGATGGTGGCATCACGCTTATTTCGACAACCGTCCTGAACCTGGTATACTAACGAAGAGGGTGATTGCCGTTTCTCCCTAAACCCTAAACCCAAACGAGCGTACTCTTTCGCAATATCCAGGCGCCCGCATCACTATTTCCCGTGAGGCCTTTTGAGTTCGCTTACCGCTTGGTTGAAGCCCCTTGACCTAGGTCTCTCAGTGGGCACTGTTTCCCGTTTTGTGGTGCTTCTGTGTAAAACTACTCAATACCGATAAAGGAGCCCCTTTGTTCTCAGGTTAACTGGGGATCCAAGTTTGAGAGGCAAGAAGTAAAGCGGCCCTAATATACCTGCACTCGTCGTTTGCGCATATCAAGGTTAAACTGTAGAAACCCCCAAAAGCCCTGAGCTCTCAGCCCTAAACGCCATGAATTAACTAACTAACCTACACAACCCCTTAAAAGCTTCCAGGAGACGTCCAGCGGAGACAGGCAGGTCGAACGCAATAGCCTTTGGGCTCAAGCCCTACTTCGGAATTTTAAGCGTGTTACTTTTTTGTTTGTGCTCTAGGCGGCTTTACGATTGTAGGGTTTCAGGCTTAGGGTCGGAGATTCCACACCCCACCGTAGAGGTTCCCAGAATCCGCAAAGATATCTTTTAATTCGTAACCGAAGGCTTAACCCTTGAATCCACAGCCCTGGAGCCAGCATCCTTACCCAAATAAAAGTCCAAATAAAGAATTTATGCGATGCCATACTTGCACACACGCACACAGATGTTTATCTCGACTTTCGAAACACTGTTTCGTTCGATGCAGGAATTGGGGGTCCTTGGGTTCAGGATACGGAGGAGCTTGAGCCCCACCTGAACCCGACAAAGCCCATCTATGATTTCCTTATATACCCTACACCGTATACCCACCTGAACCCTATAAAGCCCATCTATGATTTCCGTACAAACCCCAAACCTAAACCCGCCTGAACCCTATAAAGCCCATCTATGATTTCCTTACAAACCCCAAACCTAAACCCGCCTGGACCCTATAATGCCCATGTATGATTTCCGTAAATGCATCCTGAGAAAGGAGACTCCATTTGCTTGAGGCAGACCCTAGGACCCTAAGGCCTTGGGATGCAAAGCTTGAAGGTGGGGTAAGGTTTTAGGGTTTAGCGTTTAGAATCTTAGGGCTTACAGGGTTTAGGGCTTTGGGCCTAGGCTTGTAGGTTTTGGGGCAAGGGGCTTTTGGGTTAGGGCGGTCAGGGCTGTATGCGTGGCTCTAAACCCTAAACCCTAAACCCTAAACATACTCAACTCCCGAGCCTTCAAACTGAGCTCTAGATTTGCATCGATGCGAGCTGGAGCAGGAAACTATGGATTGTGCAAGACTGAAGCTCCGAAGGAGAGAACTCCGGATTTAGCGTTTAAGGCTTGGGGTTTTGGATTTTAAGGTTTAGGGTTTAGGAGTTTAGGGTTTTGGGTTTAGGGGTTCCGGATTTTAGGGTTTAGGGTTTAGAGCTTTTGTGGAGACCTGAGTCGTAAATTCGATGGTTGGCATGCAACCCGACGTTCGCTGATGGACAGCTATTTCCAAAGGACTTGTTCCCAGTGCCACACGACGTTTCTCTTTTCCCTGACCAATACCTTAAGAACCCAAAACCTACTTTTTTGTAGGGTCCCTATAAACCCCCTTTTAGGGTTTATAATAAGAACCTACAAAAAAGTGGGTTTTGGGTTCTTTATAAGGTAGAGCAGATGCGGCCGCCGCTTCCAAAACCTGAGGACTTCAAGGTCTCTCCTGGTATGCGCTTGCCCCTCATGGCTCACATGGACGGATGGACGGAGAGACAAGAGTCTGTGGAGATGTCTCGGTTTGGCTTTGCCATGGACTTTCTCGAGAAGGTCCGGAGCATCAGGATTGCTCCTGCACCCCAGTGCCCTCTCCGGATCGACCCGGCGGACAAGAAATTGCATACTCCTGGCGATAAGTTCTTTTGACTCATCCGACTATTATTTGCAGCCGGCCCCTTTACCAAAGGGACTTTCCGGGATTCCGGGCCGGGAAATCTCGACGGTTCAATTTTTCTGGAATTCGACGGTCCGGCTGGAGCTCTTTGAGCTCAAGGCTTTGCAGTTTCGGAATGATCGTCGCCGGCGGATTACGGGGAATGGCTTCGCTCATATGTCACCATGCAAAAGCAGACATCCGATGATGTGGAGCAGCTGTACCCGGCATCAAGTACTTTTGGTATCGAATCTATGCGACCTAAATCTGCTTGATTGGTAGCTTTTCGGAAGCATTTGCCAAAATATCCAGATATAACCCGTACAGTATTCCCCAACTCTATCCAACACCGACATTATTCAGACCGACGCACGCTATACCCCAAACCTTACCTCATGTACCTTTGTATAATATAGGACCTCAACATTTAGAATAGGGTTTTGCGGGCCATTATACTGTAGTTATAATAAGGAACACCCCCCAGGATAGTATTAGTAGTTATCTAGGCCCTTACATTACGGTTCCCTGCCCAATTCACGTGCTCCGAGGCCTCCCTAGACCCTATAAGCCCTAAACCCGAAACTGATCTCTAGAACTTGAAGCAGCCCTAAGGATCCAAGTGCCTAATAATCATATGCTCTCCCAAATAAGGCTCTCAGGACTCATATTCTGAGGCTTTTGGGCCGAAAGACGAAACTACACAGGGCTTATTTTGGGCTATGTTGAGCCCTTGGGTAAGGGTCCAAGCACCCAACAGTTATATACTCTCCCAAATACTAACCCAGATAACTACTATGCCTAACCAAAGTACCTAATTGTTGGGTCCTTTAGACCCTTAGGGTCGGATTTTGGGGGTGTTGGGCCTGTGACACACTGCCACTTTGCCAAACATGCAACAGCCTCAAGAAGAAATGGTAAAAACAAAAAGCATATGAGCCGAAGCAAAATCCTGCGGAGCCATCTTAACATGCTATTATAACTGCATGGATAGCCTTGGACCCTCTTTGAAATCACTGACGCTGAAATCCAAACCCTGAGTCCCGAAACCCGAAACCTTAAGTTAGATGTCGTCTAAACCCTGAACCCTCAACCTTAAACCTAAACCCATTCAGATTGGCAGAGACCGGGATCCTGTTTCGTGTTGGCACAGATGCTCCAAACGGCGGAAGTCTGACAACAACCAAGTCTAAGATCTGGTGGTTCAGGTTTAAGGGTTTAGAGCGTAGGGGTTAGGGTGTAGGGGTTTAGGGTTCAGGGTTTAGGGGTTAGGGTTAGGGGTGTTGAGGGATTTTGCAACGTTGCAATGGTAATCATCGGGTGTACAATGGTCGTTGAAGGGTTTTTAAATGGGGCTTTGGCAGGCTGTAGTTATGTTTTGTAGATTATTATGGTACTACACTATAAAGCCACAACTTAAGCAGCCTTATCGCCCCTGCGTGGGCATCTACACTCAGCGGGTCTAGGGTTATGAAGGGCTTGTGGCTTTCAATGTTTGAGGACTAAGAGAAGGGCTCAGAAGAAGAAAAATTGCCAAAACTTGGCCCAAGGGTCAACCCGTTAGAACTGTTAACCCCGACAGATCCCTTAAAGGAACCCCAAACCGTCGAACCTTCAAAATGAACCCACTGTCTTGAAGGACTTGGCAAGTAGGGCTTAGAAGTGAGATAACGCGGTTTATAGGTTTTAGGGGTTTACAGGTACATCTGCTTCGAACCCTGTTTAGCCTACTACCCTAAACCCTAAACCTTAAACCCCCAAACCATAAACCCTAGACCCTAAACCCGTACTGTTCACCATAAACGTCCCCTCAGCCCCGAACCGTAAGTAGTCTTACAGAGTCGGCTTCTGGAGGCCGGAGGAGGGTGCAGCAGGCCTTCTGACTCCATTTTGGTCTTCGGTTTAGGGTTTAGGGTTTAGGGTTCAGCGTTTAGGGATTAGAGGGTTTGGCAGGTAGTAGTAGAAGACCGCTTACTTTTGGCTGTCTTACGAGGGACCTTATTGAGAGGGTCTATATCCCCAAGGGGCCCCCCAATCCTAACTCCTAGGTCTTTTTGGGTAGAGGATAAAGGAGTTTAGGGGATTCGGGTTGAGTGTTTAGGACTTATGATGGTTTAGGGGTTTAGCGGCTTAGACTGTTCAGGATTCGGGGTCTACAGTTGGAGGGTCGGGCGGCTTAGTAAGTAGTTGATTTATAGATTATAAAGTACCATAACCCGAATTAGGACCCTATTTAGGTACTTATAATTCTACTTACTACCGACTTAGTAAGTCACCCTAAACCCTATAAACCCTGAACCTCAAACCCTCCAAGTAGGGTTTATGTTGCCCGCTATGGGCTTTTATGAGACTTTAGCAGGGCACAATGGCTAGGCTTTAGAGTTTAGCATTTAGAGTTTTTTAGGGGTTTAGGCTTCAGGCTTCAGGGTTTAGCATTTAGCTTGGAGTTCTTCTGGTTGGCTCTTGGGACTCTAACTTTTTGGGTTCTTCATGAACTCTAATCGGCTAAAAGTTTAGCTTTAAGGAGAGGTTCAGAAGTCAGCTAAGTTGGGGCTTGGGGTTTATAGGTAGGGTTTAGGGTCTGGGGCTTGCGGGTCTCCGGACTCTATCTTGTATGCCTAGGATTGTGGGTTTGGATTTCGGCTTTTAGGGTTTAGGGCCTAGGGATTTTAGGGTTTTGGATTTGGGTTTTAGGTTGTAGGGTTTGGGGTGCGAAGAGCTTTAGGATTTAAGTAGAATGGGGTTTTGGGGTATATTATACTATAACCATAATCAGGAACCCTCAAATACTATAGGTAATGATATTAAAGGAGCTTGACTGAAGGCTCATGCGACTGAGGAAACCGGGCTGTCAACCAGAAGCCCCAAGACCCTTTAGGGTTTAAGCCACGGTTTAGGGTTTAGGGTTTAGGGTTTAGGGTTTAGGGTTTAGGGTAACCGCTTGAATATCCCAGACTCAAGGGACTAAAGGAGGGACGCTCAAAGGGACCCTTGGGGTTATATAATTATCTAGGGGCTTTATGAGACTGTATAAGGGGTATATAAGGGTTATGTAGGGTATTTGGATTAGGGGTCCCTTCTAGGCAACCCGAAGCCCCACACCCTTTAACAGCTTGATTCCTAGACTAAGGCCCCATAGTAGTTCTTTTTTGTGGCTTATACTTAGGATCCTTGTAGGTAATCCCAAACAAGAGCTACTATGGGGCCTATGGGTAGACTATGGAGCCCCGAAGCCCCGTAAACATCGCCGTTATAAACTTTCAACCGCAAACGCGGAGCCAAATTTACATAGATAAGAACCGCAAACAAACGCACTCTCTCTCTCTCTCTCACACACAAATAAACCCTAGACCCTAACGACAAAAACAACAGATGCACCAATGAAGCCCGGAAGGTCGCGCCGTCGAGTCAGAGATGTTGATATTGATTTCAGGGTCATCCCGACGCGTGTGGATGATGGTGAGGGTGCGGGGGCTTTAGGTAGGGGCCTTAATAAGTACCTATATTATTTTTGGTTATGGTAAATTAAATCCTTAACAAGAACCCACTAATTTCTAAACTCATGAGCCTTAAACCCTAGACTCTAGGAGCTGCGAGCAGCGCAGTGCCCGAGGACCACTGAGGGAACGACCGGTTCCTTTCTACGAGGGTACTTGTAAGGGCTCCTTTAAGGGCTTTTAGGGTTTAGGGGTGCCTTTGAGGGTTGAGGATTCCTTTGAGGGATCGTTTAAAGGCTCCTTTTTGTTATCAAGGGTTCCTCTAAGGCTACAGTAAGGGTTGCTGAACAGGTTGCTTCCTCTGAGGGTTCCGGCCAAAGACACTACAAGGGTCTTTATATAATTTTAGGGTTTAGGGTCTAGGGTTTAGGGGTTAGGGTCCTAGAAGGCCTTTGGACTAACGAGGCCGCATTCTGAAAAAGTAGTCGTGCCTTTGGAGCCATTGTCTGCGGCATGCCAGGCTCCCAGAAACGCCAAGATGCCTTAACGTAGACCCCTGATGCATAGACCCCTTGCCATATATGAGGGTTATTCAAACAGAAAGGAACGCTGTGGGGGCC
>CAJNDV010035238.1:0-26837 GCA_905221635.1 Symbiodinium sp. CCMP2456
TTTGAATTCGTTTCCACACTTATGTGTGAACTCTGTCGCGCACCGCGAACGTTTGGCTTTTGGCTCAAGCTGAGTGAAAAAGACTTGCAGCTGTCCGCTGTTGTCATGGGACTTGTTTCCAAGGGAAAAGGTCTAGGAGGGACCTTAAGTTTTTCACGAAAAAAGATTATGGTCTCGTTTCACACCCTGGGGTTGGACAAAAGAATTGGAAGTCCAAAACAAAATGCAGCAGGCGTGTGGTCTGGAAAAAAGGATCGAAAAACCAGCAGCCCACAACGCGGCTCTGTCCATGTTCGAAACTCCGTCAGCCTGTGGATTAATTTTTTTTGTTTCGGACATCGCAAAAAGCCTTTGCCAAACCTGCCAAGCAATATGATGGATTTTATGTCCTTGCCGGGCGCCACAATGTGTCGGGGTGTTCTACATCCAGCTTGAAAAGTTACAAAACCCCGCCTAGGGGTTTGACAGACTGCAGTAAGACGAAACATGAAGTTGAGCAAATGGAACGTGTGCCGATTAGTTTCAATCTACTGCTCATAGTTTTGTCCGCCAACTCGAAGAACCAAGTGCGGACCTTAGAAGGGGCGTTTCGACTTATGCTTACGGTTTTGTTCTCCAACCCAGATCAGAGCCTGGAATTGCTGTTGGGTTGGACAAAACGTCCCACTTGGTGACGGGTTCTTCGGTGGTTGCATGCAGACCCTGGAATCTGACCCAGAATTCTGCTCACCAGTGTACCCTCATTGTATGTGAGTGGGGGCTCTGCAAATGTGTTCTGATAACTTTTGTTGGCATGCAAAGAAGCGTTGAGAGACAAAAGGATTGCACTTACCATCTCCAATCAAATGTTTGGGATCTCTACAGATATGCGTAGAATTTGGTGGGGCTGTGTTTGGGATTCATTGGGATCTCAAGCCGTGTGCTTGTCATGGAGGTGATGTCCTCCAGTAAGAGCGGGCATCTACCGTCGCCTTCGCTAGAAGATCAGATCCATCAACAGCCGCCGTGCTGAACTTTTCGCGAGCAGAAGGCGTGAAGCTTCTGTTAGGGGGGACCGAGCGACATGAGCTGACCGGAGAATCATCGAGCGGTCAAAGTGAAGCACAACATGCAAACAGTATGTCGGGAGTTTTCAACAAAGCAGTTTCCAGGTTGCTTGTCGACCTCCACCGGCCATTCACTCAAATCTGCGAGGTCCCAAGAGCAGGAACAGGCTTCATTGCAAGCAGAAGTCCATCAGCAACAGGTATCGCAGGAAACGAGGCACTTCGGGAAAGCCGTGAAAATCCTACACTTGGCTTGTGATGCCCACTCGGACCTGCCCACCGCAATTGCACTTCCGCAGCTGTTGGCTCTGTCGCAGGCCCAGAATTGAAATCATTCCCGCGAAAAGTCGTAGTGCTGAATGATGGTTGCGGTTGCTGCCGAGCCCAGGCTTGATCGGACTTGCATCACAGCTTGTCTACGTATACCCGAATGCCAAGATGCAAGCAGGTCGAGGTTTGCATTCCCGGCTTCGAAGTGGTTGGCGGCGCTGCCCCTTGCCTCGCAGATTGCAGTGCGACGCCTGGACCTCAGCCCGCTTGCGACCCTAAAGCAATGGCAGGCTGTCGCCCGCGTTTACAAAGAGCCGTCGCAGGGGTTGTGATGGTCTCGCGAGCAAGAGGCTCCGTTTTGGAGATCTTGGCCTTAGAGTTGCTTTTGCCCATCCCGTGTGAAGCTCGAAAAGTTGGAGCATCAACTTTCAAGTTCAAGCCTCAATCCTGAATTCTACAATTCACCAATGCAAAATGAGAAGGGTCGGCAGTTTGCCTGGCCAGCGTTTCGGCATTGGCAGTGGCTCTCATTACCCAGCCGGCCCCTGGCAGAACCTTCGTGTGAGCACCGGTCCTTCGCATTGGTTCGTCTTACGGCTGGCCCGCAGATGAACACGTGCCGTGGGTTCGTAGGCGTTCGTCTTAGCTCACCGGCATTTGCTGAACCTTCGTGTACGCAAGTTGCTGGCCTGGCAAGCACCTGGTTGGTGAGCCCATTTGTTTTGCCCTTGATTTAACATCACGCTGGGAAGCCAGCCATCCCTCCCTCAATGTATATATCTTCAGGCGTGAGCGGGTCTAGCTTACGGATTGTGCTCACGCATCTCGGACCGTGCATTTTGGCCGCCATCGTATCAGGACACCCCGGGAAAGACCTTGGGAGCTGGCTGTTGGAGCAGAGTCGAGAATCCAAACGAGTGCTCTCTGCTGACAAGGGATTGGGTACTCCAGGTACTGCGACACCTGGCACCTTCAACAGCACTTCCAGATGGCACAGCTGCCTTTTCACACGAATAGATAGTGTTCGATGTGGGCACGTTGCAACTTCTACCGATATCAACAGCTCGTCCTGGCTTTCCAAAACCCAAAGGCCAACATGCCAAAGCTGTCATCCCTGAAATGAACTGTCGCTAGCAACGAATACTGAAACCCTGCATTGTCCTACCATGCGATGCCTTTGAGCTTCGGGAGCCCCAGATCGAGCAAAGAAGCCTTGGAGGCGTTCGGTTGCTTCAGGACCGGATCGCCGATGTTGCATGGTCTTGCACTCCCGTGGGATGGCCCGATCTTCTGCAACTTGCTCCCGCCTGTAGGACCCGCCTCTTGCAGGGGTCTCGTAGCAATGACAAGCATGGGGTGAAGCTGGCGTTTTCACTGCGCGCACTGTGGGCTGATGTGAGCAGTCAAGTCAAGGGCGTCAGATCTACACGAGGTAGTGGAGTCAGGTATCTCCCTCAGACTCGGGGCGTCGAGCCATCAACCTGGATCATGTGAGCCAGAGCTTGAGACAAAAGGTCGATCAGATGAGCACCGGGCTTGACGTGTCAAGGGCTGCAGTCCAGCTGACACAGTCCGCGGCCAGCCCGCCACTTGAGTGGGGTACGGAAACCTGTCACCACGCGAGCTGTGGCGGTTTCAAAGTCTTTCTATAAACAAAGGCCGAGACTCTTGGCAGTCATATGCGGATGATTAGTCTTGTTTTCGGCGTTTGGGAAAGCCTCGTCTTCACAGAGGCTTTGAAGCCTTACAACAACAGCAAGAGTCTTGCTGCAAGACTTCCCAGAATTTAAGAAAGTAGCTGCTTTGGGCATGTGCGGTTGCTGGGGCCACAGCACAGATCAAGAACCAGCCGTCTGTGTTCATTGAACGTTGGCTGCCCAAAGTGGGCTCCAAAGCCTGCTCCTTAGGATGCTGCGCCGGTCACTAATTCTGTGTTTTTCATTTTTTGCGCTGCAACCTGCCAGAAGCTGGACCTCTCAGTTGGCCTCATGGTGAGTAATGCAAAGGACCGGCAGTCGCTCCCTTACTAGTGCCTCAAAACCTTTCTCGTACGTAGCCTATGGCTATGTCATGCAGAAGCCATGAATGTGGCCAGCTTGAAACATCGGTTACAGCGGAGTTGTGCAGTCGCAGGGGCCAAGGTTTCATGTCATGCGCTGCGGCTTCGCCGTCAGCGCCTTTGGCCTGCTGTAGCCCGACGTGTGAGGGACTATATAAATTCCCAGAATTTGACCTCGAACTGCCTAACTTGAACCGAGGTCGACAGAAGACTCTTGTGACGCATCCTTGCGCTGCAGTTCTCACCGACCCCTGTCCTGCACGCCTTGCAAGAGGTCAGACTGCAAGAAGCCCACTCGGCGATGTGGACGCTTCACGTCCCATGTGTCAGCCCAAAATCAAGACTGCTTGCTCTTGTCGGCAACCGTTCTCCCACGCTGGGGTGCGCAAGCGCAGGCCATCGACCTGAGGGTACCGCTTTCAGACGGCGTCAGTCACAGGCATTTTAGAAGTCTGAGACTGGTACCCTGGAGTATGCAGCGCCTGTGTCATTCGACGGTCCATGGGTCTGGGCCCTCAAGCCTTAGCCCACGTTTGGAACCTGAAGCTTGCGTTCAAATGGCTAGAAGTTGCACAGCATTCGACTTTCATGCCAGTACCGGGGGACCAGCTAAGTCCAGAGCATTCTGATCATCGGCTTGACCGTTCAAGGCCTGCAGGTGGACTCTCCAAGACTAGCCAAAGAGGCTCCATGCAAGAGAGGATGCCTGTTGTGACGAACTAAGCGCACAATAACCTTGATCTTGGAGTCAGCAGTTCTTGCGAGGTCAGACATGAATTTTCTCACAATGGGGCAGGGTGCAAAGCTCTCATATGAACACCTACCTTTGAGGAAGGAGTTCGGGCACGGATTCGAGGCAATTCTGGCGCGGCGGCATAGAGCCGCCGCTCTTTCTCTGTCTCCGTCGCCAACTTGCATGCGCCAGCCCATTATCTCAGAGTCCAGCTGCCTTCAGCCTGCTGCCGGCCGTGGACTTGTGCACGGTTGCTGCTTTCTGACGCGTGGGCCATTGCCGGCGATGATCCGTCTCAAAAGGAGCCCCCTTCTAAGCTGGAAAGGTGATGTAGACTCGAAAGCTGCAAGCACAGTCCGGTGTGCAGCGTGGCGCGAAGCTCTGTGAGGCGCGTTGACCGTCGTTTCTCAGGCCTTCTAGCCCAGCTCTCTTTCTGCAGGAGTGCTGGCCTGGGCGCGGTGGGCCTTGACTGTTTAGGGTTTAGGGGCGCAGGGTGCAGGGTCTGCACTGCGGCCTTTTGAAACCTCAGTAAGTGGCGGCTTGATAGTGTGAAGGGGCCTTCCCTTGCAAAGCCTGGGTAAAGATGAGTGCACTTGTGAGGCCCCAAAATTGCCCCCGAGCCGTGGATCCGTTGAGCGCGAACAGGTTCCGTCAGCTTTGAGATGCTTGTAACAGATCATGTTCGTGGTACCCTGGCCGGCCCATGTTCAAAGGGTGTGTACTGCTCATCGCCCTTGCAACTTCTGCAAACTTACCGGAAGAAGCGAACTTCTCTTCGGCTCCGACGGACACTTCCCTGAAAATTGCGGGGGCCCCTGTCTCTTCACCGGCAATGCCTTCTATGCCTTGAGCCTTCCTATAAGGGGCCCCTTTTAAGGGGCCCTTGTCTGTACTGAGTGCATTTGCAAGCTGGGCTCCACTCAGCAAAGCGTACTCTGTAGACTGCTGAGGGGTTGATGACGTCTGCAGCAAACTTACGCAACACCTTTAACAGTGGACACTTAGGCAGGCGCGTTCGAAAAGCCGCGGCCAGAACGTGAGTGAAGCAGCCCCGAACTGGACTTCCGTGGCACTCATCGGGAAGTAGGGTGATAAACAGGATAACACCTTTGCTTCTTTGTTTGCGTACCATGCGTCGGAGAGAACTCCGAGCGCCGCTGGCGCCATCGCTTGCTTATCCGCAAATTCTGGCTGCTGCGACGCAAGTGGCTTGCGGCCTACACATGAAGCCTCAGATGAGCCGTAATCAAAGCCGGGAGCCAAACCCTGCAAAAAAAGCATGCTTACCTGGTGTGTGATGGCGTGGCTCAGATGTAGGGTTTGGGCATCGAGGCAACAGACCTGCCCTCATAGCACTGATAGCCCTGATGGCCCTCATCCTTAGGGGCCATTGACGAGCCTGGCCCCCTGGTCCTTGAGCTTTGCAACAAGCCAGCTTTCTTCTGGCGCCCTTCTACCTCTGGTTTCTGTCGACAGAGTCGCCAGAGGTCTTGATGAGTGGAGCGGTGTGCAGCTCTGGGGAGGAACACTGAAGCAGCAGTCTGATTCACGAGGATGGGTAGCTAGAAGCAGTAAGCATAGTGTGAATAGGGGCGTGTTGCTTCAGTCCAACTTGTGCCGCAAGTCTTGTCCTGCCGCTCTGCCAGCACAGGACGCGTCAGCATGAGAGGCCTGGCATGACCTCAATCCCTCAGATCCCGTCTTTGCTACACCAGCCGCTTAGGATTTAGGGTTTAGGGTCGCCAGGAAGCTAGGCAGTGGACAGCCCTTGCCTTCCGTGGGCATAAGTTGACCAACGGTGAGCGCAATCAGCTGCTCTTCGACGGGGCCTCGAGAACAAAACCCAGTGGACGTCAATGGCACGATCGCTTTGGGCCCGTAGGAAACCTACCATGCTCTCGTCCAGCTCTTGCCTGTTGCTGAGTGGCCCAGGATATGCTGTCCTGCACGACACGGCTTTCACTTCGTTTTCGTTCCCGGTCATTCAGATCTGCCAGGTGCTCTTAACAAAGCGAAGACAGCAACATGTCTTGAGCTATGCAGCGCACAGCGAACTCAGACTTCCTGCAAGTGGGGCTGTGCAGCGCTCACGCCTGTGGTCTTTTATTACAAAACCCCAGAGTCAGCTTTCTGTTAGTACAAATCCCAAGAGTCAGCTTTCTGTTAGTACAAATCCCAAGAGTCAGCTTTCTGTTAGTACAAATCCCAAGAGTAGGCTTTCTTCGTGTGCTAGATCTGCTGGAGACTTTGTGGGTGTCTATCTGGTATCTTAATGGGCGGAGCTGTTTGCCTCCTGTGGTTCTGCGAGAAAATCTGGTGCAGTTGCAGGTGGGGCATGGTTGTTTCGAGATCGACGTGATGCTATGCAATGCGAATGGTGATGAGGCCAGATACTCGTGCAACCTGAAATGCACCTGTAAAGGTGCGCTGCAAGCAACAGACACCAAACTCACTAAACCGCAATTGAATGGGTTCTTGCATCAGGTTCCTTGTGATAATATTTCAGACGCTCCGTTTAAAGAATTCGGATTGATACGATGCCCACAGAGCATGCATGACGCAGTCTGATTGACATGCCATCATATCTGTGGCCGATGCCAAGGCTTGCAAGGGCTATCGATCCTCGGCCAGCAACTGCTAGTATGCTTGTGCTCGGTGCCTGTGCGACGCGCGAGCAAGGCGGGTTCACCTGTCACTGCGTCGCGGTCCACGCAACCCCAAAAAAGATTGCACGGGCGGAGGGGGCCAAATGATTGCAGATTGCTGCAATCATTTTGACCCTTTCAGGAAATGATTTCAAGGGGGGTCAGGGGCTTCTTACCCACGGGTTTGCAAGAAACAATGGCTGAATCTGAGTTGAATCTAATCATGACCACCCCTCCCAATAGTTGGCTGGGGGTATAAACCCTAAACCTGACAGGTTTTATACCTGTACTACTCCAGTCGAAACTGGAATTGATTGCAGGGGGGTCCACGTTGGAGGGGGCCTTCCCCCCGAAATGATTGCAAGAGGGGGGAGGGTCAAATCCCGGAGTGAGCCCTGATACCAGGTGGCTCGCAGCATCGGTTTTACAACTTGTGGTCGAACCTCTAAACAAGGCTGCACCATCACAAAAACAGGCGATTGCGAGTTGGACACCCTACGTTACTGTCAGCCACGACTACAACCTCGACACGGTTCTGCTGGGAGGGAGACAGCTCGAGGGAGCCGTTTGCTCGCGGCCGGGGAGCAAGAGGAGACGTCCTGGCAGGCTTCTAGCCTCCTTAGTAGCAACGCTGTGCTTTAGCAAAAGTCTCCGAGTGCAACTTGTGGGGTCTCGCCGGCTTTCCTTTGGGACGCTCCTCACAGCTAGGAGACAGGGCAGACCAGGTGTACTCCGAGGTGGCGGAGCTATGATGCATAGTCAGCTAGTCCAGATAAAGAGAACCGAAGGTTTGAAGCCAAATTCGCCCAAGTCCCCAAACAGCCTGCATAGGCCAGGCGTGTGCAGTGTCTTGGTGGCCATGTGCGGTCGATGGTCCAGCTGCACGCTTGCATTCACGATAAGCATCGTGGAGCAGCAATTCTCGAACTGACCTGTCTCTGGTGGTGAAAGTCTCGGTGCAGCTTCGCTCTTTTCTCACCTCTGGTTGCCGGGCCATGCGGCAGGCAACCAAGGGTCCAGTCCGCGGCCGCGGATAGCATTTGCGAGAGACCTTTGTTTGCGCAGGGAACTCGTGAAGAGAGGCCCGCGACATACGCATGCAACAGGGGGTGAGGTTTAACGCGACATGCCTCCACTTTGATCCTCACCCATTGGTAGCTCAAGTGCGCTATGCAGGCTGTGCAGAAGGCTAGTTGCGCCAGCTGTGCATACTGTGTTGCGCAGCAGGGCCCAAACGCTGCAGCCCAAAGCAAAGCAGAGCAAGGAGCCCTCTCGGTGGGCGCGCCTGCGCCGCCTGCGCCCGCCTCGCCTCTGAGACCGTTGGCCTGCTCGAGGGTTTAGGGTTTAGGGTTTAGGGTCTCGGTCGAGGTCACTTTCTGAGACCCCCAGGTAATGCTGCGTGCTTGGGAAGTTTACAATACCCATAGGCCCTAAAGTAGTTCCTTTTGGGGTTCATGTTTAGAATCCTACAAGGTAATCCCAAAAAGGAACTACTATGGGGCCTATGGGTAACTATTGTGAGTGTCAGCTTGTCACACCTGTGGACGTCGCGCTGAGTTCCACGTGCGGCCTTGCGGAGTACCCGACCGGCATGTGCCACGATGTCCGCCTCGAAGCACATCACATCGCCACATTCAAGAACAGTCTCAGAGGCAGCGTCGCGCAGAGAGCTGGTGCTCCCCGCTTCTTCGCGCAGACGGTCTGATTGGATGCTCACGTCGCTGATCCACTGATCCACTGTGTTGGCCTAGCAGACCAAGATCTGGAAGGAAAGATTCAAACACAGTACTGCTACAGGCTACTTCCTGTGCTGGTACTCGTTGAAGAAGCCCAGACATTCTGCGCGTAGCCAAACCCGCGAGCGTGACTGGAAATGACCTGCAAGACGGAGCCATGCCCCATAGGCAACCAGGACTTCCACGTGCCTGTTGCTGGAGCTGTCCTCATAAATCAGCTCTTCGTGGTACCGGCCTAGCAACAACGACTTGTATGATGCTGTACTCTGGCTGGATTCACCTGGTTCTGAGGTTTGAATAATTTTGAATGCACGTCGTGAGATCAATGCTGCAAACCTTCTTCTGCATGTCTCGCGTGGCGAAGGTCTCTGAAAGGCCGCGCCCTTTCGTCAACTCCAGTTGCACGGCCCAATGCAGGCTTGCAGAAAGCCTTTGCGCAGCAGATCCCAAACGCCGCCGCGTAAAGCAAATGAGAGCCAGCAGCTCATGTGAAGCCCTTGCAAGAGTCTCACGAGGCGTTCAGCAGCCTGGGCCCGTTTGGACCTGTGCGCAACCTACAAGGCTCTCGTCCAGCCCTCCCTGGCTGCTAAACGGCTCTGGATATGCAAGCGTGCAGGATGCGGCCTTGGCTGCGTCTTCGTTCCAGTGTCTTGCTGGGATCATGAGTGCAAGCAGAAGATGCGGTTCCCGTCCAGCACCGATGGACATGCCGTGCGGGTGCTGAGAAAGTGAATGCTCATTTGGGCTTGCAGCCGTAAGGAACCAATGGCCCTTGACCTCCAGAGGCCCTGTCTTGTAGGGACCGCTTCCAGCGGAGACTGCGCAAATGGGCAAAAGCAAAGTCCTAAACCCTAAGCCCTAAAGGGCCCTAAAGCCCTAAACCCCCTAAAGACTCCTCGACCTCGGAGGGCTCCCTTGGCTCCGCAACCCACCTGGGACCTGTCGCTCGGCCCCTGGCCCTGCCGTCGCTGCCGCCAGCGTCGCAAACGCAAACGCCTCCAAAGGCAAGACCCAAAGGAAGCAGCTCCGCTGCCTGCATGGCGAAGTCACTGGGAGTCCTAGACCCTGTGCCAAGACAAGAGGTTTAGGGTTTAGGGTTTAGCTAAGGACAAGGAACCCGGTCCTAGCATGGGCGCACTCTGACTCTGGCTTAGTAGGAAAGGGAAGGGATGCATGCGATGCTCAGAGCCGATGTCACAAGCAGTCGGCAAATCGAGCCACGGCGGCACGCATGGTCCTTCAGTCTCTTCAAAGCCTCGTCCTACCCCGTGCTGAGTTAACCCTAAACCCTAAACCCTAAACCCTAGAGTTTGATGTGTCTTCAGGGCAGTGGTGCCTCTTGCGGCCGTGTCACCTCCTGCATCTGGGCTCTTGAAGGGGAAGAGACAGGGGTCCCGCCATCTTTTCCCAAAGGTGCAGCTTGGTTCAAGCGGCTCCACGGAATCCCATCCGGCCCTTGGCCCAAACGGCGCTTCTCCTGGCGCTCCCTGCAGTCTGCGAAGCCGACCAGCTCTGCGAAGGACTCTGCGCGTGCTCACCCAGGGTTTGGGGTTCAGGGTTTAGGGTGAGATTTCCTTCAACTCGTTGGGTGTATGCGCCTCCATTCTCAGCACCATGAAGGCTGTGGCTCCCACCATGAGTCCTTCAGTTGGGAACTGGCCCTCCTCCGCAGAGCGAGGAAGCTGGCCTCTGCGCAGCGGTGGCTGCAGTCTCGGCCCGCCCTTCGCCAGCTGCCCTGGCCTTGATGTCGCGCTCCGGACGCGTCCAGCCTGAAGCTTCGATGTTGAAGCTGCTGGACAAATCATCCATGCCACTCGCCACAGGAGACATCGGCAGCGATGTAAGCGAAGTCATGCAGCAGGCGAGTAGCACCATGTCAGCCGTCAAGAAGGGCATTTGGCATGCTGCAGGCATTTTGGATGACCGTCTCATCTCTGAGTTGACAAGAGAGAGTTTGGAGCGGGTACTGCTTCCCAAGATCGGGGCACCTTGAGCCTGCACAACCAGCAAGAGGGCGATGCAGCCACTTCCCTCCTCACTTCCCTCCTCTGCTGCTGCCTTGCTCGGTGCGGCCGGCCAGGGCAAGAAATGCATTCATGGACTCCTTGGCTGCCTATCGCCTAGGGCGGACCCAGCCGGCGATTTCGGTGCGGTGGGGTCCGTGGGACGAGATCGGCATAGCAGCTCGGGTGACACGATTCTTGGCCCTTGTCCGTGATTGGTGCCGCAGGGGCATATTATGCATTACACTACACATTATATATAGTAACGGATTCCCAAGGAGCACTTTGATGTATATAAGCGAGTTTTACGTTGAGGACCGGCCCGCACCAGGGTGTGTATATGTGCGTTAAGGCGGGTTCATCAATGATGTGGACTTGTTTGATGTAGCCTTCTTCAGCATTGCAAAGCCGGAAGAACGATCGATGGACACGCACCATCCATTGCAAATGGAGATAGTTTGCGGGAGCAATTCGGGCTTCACCAGTGAGACGCTCGTGAATTGGGAATCTGGAGTGTTCATGGTGTGCTGTCGTTCATCATGCGGAGGTCGACGACATTGCGCCCTTTACCAACATTGGTTCTAGACTGTGGGGCATGGCGGGCCGTGCATATGCCCTTGCCCTGCAAGACTCTTGCTTTGCAGCCGACGCTGCTTGCTCATCAACCCTTGTGGCCACAGACTGTGCAATGCAGGACTTTCAACTTGGGCGCCAGGTCTTGGCCTGTGTGGCGGGATCGACGACTTCGCCGATGGTTTCGGCCGCTCGGAGGGTTCTGGATCCATGACTTTTGCAAAGCTTATCCTTGCTGCGTGGGAGACAAAGAAAGGTCCTGGATTTTACGGCCCAAGTCTGAGGGTCCCGAGTGGAAGCTGTGTGAATCAGGACGGTCACAGTGCCCCCATCACGGCCCCCAGCTGACCCGCTGAGCCACGTGCCATGTGCATGCGGGAGTCGGCGTGCCAGGAAGGAGATGCTCACCCTGAATCCAGATTTGAGTTTGCGAGACTGCCTACACGTCGCACTCATGTTCGCTTCATGCGGTTCTGCCGACTTGGTTTCCGATTTGCTCGATGCTCGGGCGAATGTGAATCAGCAGTTCCGAGTACAGATCCAGGAGCCCGGGTGGTGGCTTCTAATGAACTTCATGGGTGTGAGGCATCGGGTAAGCTCTTCCAGACTGACTCTGCTGGCTTGTCATCATTGCGATGCTACGCCGCTGATGTTCAGCATTCTGAATGGTTCTCTGGATGCTGTGTCCTCCCTGCTGTCAGCTCGAGCCCGAGTAGACATCCAAAATTACCGCAAGAACACGGCATCCGATCTGGCACGCCAGATGGAGGTTGCGCGTCTCCGTAGTGGATGTCAGTGGAGCTGCGGTCATGCTGGGTGCAGCTCCTGCCGCCTCCGCTGTCGAATCTCTGGTGCGATCCATCGCCACGCCCCTGAGAATGTCGGAGGCGAGCAGCAAGGCATCAGACCCTCCAGAATTCAATACGCGACTCAGACCGCACGCCTTTGCAGGTGTTTGTGGTAGGTGCCAACTGGACTGGTGGTCATGCGCTTTTCTGGAAGCAGTTCCCTTGTGTTCTCCGGCACCAACTACTACACGAACAACATGCAGTAGGCAACTCCAGGTCGATATGCACAGTGTGGGATGCCGCTGCAGCAACTCGTGCTCCCATATCTGGTCTCGCAGCGTCTCGCAGCATGATGTCGCGCAAGAACACAGCGTTTCTGTCCACATGATCACAATCTTGCAAGCGCATGCTTCATCAGTCATGAGAGATGCAAGATGCTGCCAGACACCGTCTGATGCTAGATGGTGGCATTCAATGGCTCCGAAATTCAGGGCAGGCCTCTGACGTCATGCCACTTCCACTTCGCAAGCCGCTAGCTTCAACCCGTACTGCAACATGCAACAACTCCACCCGTGTGCAAGCTGCTGCGCCGCTGGGCCCTGAGCCCTCTCCGCAGGCCGCGCCCAACCCTGGATCCGGGAGCATCTTAGGGAAAATGGGTACATCACCGAACCTCAGCAGCTTGTGCTCCGATGGCCTTGTCAAACTCGTCGAAGTATGCGACCCGCCCCTTGGATCGAAGCCGTTAAAGGGGTATCATATGGGGCCCCAAAATCATAGGTGTCGTGTTCTATTCAGAATCCCAAATGCACATAATGTTGACAACCACCTAAATGCTGGCGCAGACCAGGCCAACTTGAGACTTGAAGACTCTTGCACAGCTGTAAGTTAAGTGCGCAGCAGCAGCCAAGCATGAATTCATGTTGTCCCAGGTTGATTCCTGGAGATATTGGCGATGGGGATTACAGGCAGCCTGGGCTGATCTACGACCAGCGCCCCCACCTCCAATAAGACATTGAGATTTTGTCAATTACACTTTCATGCACGCCCGCAGCTTCTTGGTAACGGGTACAAGATCCTGTTAACAAGACGCTTCTTCACGCACAAAGTGGTCCAACTTGCCCAAGCGATGCGCTGGCAAGGTAGCGCTTGCAGCCATGGAAAGCTTTCGGCAGTATTGATGGGGGGTTGATCGATTTTCTGTACCAGCTTCCTAAGGTCCGACATTGGAAGGACTCCCGAACTGGGTTTCCTTTTGTTTCTGCTTTGAAAGGAGTGCCTCTCAGAAGATATTCTCGTCTAGGAATCTCCCTGATATCTCTGTGGATCTTTGTCTAGCAAGTTGAAATCGACTTCGTTTTTGCAAAGCTTGATGAAAGAGCGTAGGGTTCGATTTTCTAATAACCCTTGCATCTCTATAAGAACGACTCTGTTTCATGTCGTTTGGCCATCACCAACAGAAATGCTCAGGTGGCCTGGGTGAAGGAATGTCAACGCCAGGGATTGCTGAGAGGTGTTTGTTGAAGGGTAGGGCCACCTTCAAGCCCAAATGCTAAAGATCCGACTCAGAACGAACTTGATTGTAGTCTTCTGCAAGCGCTTTCTCGAGGGTTGGGAACGTCCCAGGCACTGGGCGGACCACCCCAGGGATCAACTCTTTCGGGCTGGTTCAAGTCCGGCTCTTGTGATGAGAATTCGAACGCACAGAAAGGGTCACGCCTTTGATCGTGGGAAGGCTCCTCTTCATAGCCAAGTAAGGCCTTAAGATCAGCGCATGAGTGGTTGAGAGCACGCAATCTACCAGCAGCTCCAGGTGTGTCTGCAGAATCATGTCCTTCAGTGACTTTGATTGAAACCGTGCCCCTTTGTTTGCTTAGACGGCTTTTTCGAGGCCACGTGCTTCTCACGGAGTGTTCATCGGCAGTTCGCTGCGAGCAGGCCGTCGCCAAAATTTTTATCAAGTACACATTGATGCGCGCCCGCTGCGTCTTGGTAACGGGTACAAGATCCTGTTAACAAAACGCTTCTTCACGCACAAAGTGGTCCAACTTGCCCAAGCGATGTGCTGGCAAGGTAGCGCTTGCACTCATGAGAGCTCTTGGCAGTATTGACGGGGGGTTGATCGATTTTATGTACTAGCCTTCGTAAGGTCCGACATTGGAAGGACTCCCGAACTGGGTTTCGTTTTGTTTCTGCTTTGAAAGGAGTGCCTCTCAGAAGATATTCTCGTCTAGGAATCTCCCTGATATCTTTGTGGATCTTTGTCTAGCAAGTTGAAATCGACTTCGTTTTTGCAAAGCTTGATGAAAGAGCGTAGGGTTCGATTTTCTAATAACCCTTGCATCTCTATAAGAACGACTCTGTTTCATGTCGTTTGGCCATCACCAACAGACATGCTCAGGTGGCGTGGGGTGAAGGAATGTCAACGCCAGGGATTGCTGAGAGGTGTCTCTTGAAGGGTAGGGCCACCTTCCAGCCCAGATGCTAAAGATCCGTCCCAGAACGAACTTTATTTTCTGCAAGCGCTTTTTCGAGGGTTGGGAACGTCCCAGGCACTGGGCGGACCACCCCAGGGATCAACTGTTTCGGGCTGGTTCGAATCCGGCTCTTGTGATGAGAATTCGCACGCACAGAAAGGGTCCCGCGCCTTTGATCGTGGGAAGGCTCCTCTTCATCGCCAAGTAAAGCCTTAAGATCAGCGCATGAGTGGTTGAGAGCACGCAATCTACCAGCAGCTCCAGGCGTGTCTGCAGAATCATGTCCTGCAGTGACTTTGATTGAAACCGTGCCCCTTTGTTTGCTTAGACGGCTTTTCGAGGCCACGTGCTTCTCACGGAGTGTTCATCGGCAGTTCGCTGCGAGCAGGCCGTCGCCAAAATTTTTGTCAATTACACATTGATGCGCGCCCGCAGCTTCTTGGTAACGGGTACAAGATCCTGTTAACAAGACGCTTCTTCACGCACAAAGTGGTCCAACTTGCCCAAGCGATGTTGCGGAGAGGTGTCTGTTGAAGTGTACTTTTGCAAAAGGGGAGGGCCACCTTCAAGCCCAAATGCTAAAGATCCGACCCAGAACGAACTTGATTGTAGTCTTCTGCAAGCGCTTTTTCGAGGGTTGGGAACGTCCCAGGCACTGGGCGGACCACCCCAGGGATCAACTCTTTCGGGCTGGTTCAAATCCGGCTCTTGTGATGAGAATTCGAACGCACAGAAAGGGTCCCGCGCCTTTGATCGTGGGAAGCCTCCTCTTCATAGCCTAGCGCATGAATAGTTGAGAGCATGCAATCTACTAGATCCACTAGAAACTCCAGGTGTATCTGCAGAATCATGTCCTGCAGTGACTTTGATTGAAGCCGTGCCCGTTTGTTTGCCCAGACGGCTTTTTCGAGGCCATTTGCGTCTTACAGAGTGTTCAGCAGCAGCGCAGGGCATGCCCGCGCCAAACCCAAGCTCTAGGATTCTAGGCTGAGGCCTGTTGCCAGAAAGAACTTGAGCAGAGTGCCTCTGTGAGTCTGGACTTACGATTGCAGCAACAACATTGACGCTTTCGATGGCCTTAATCTTTTGTGTGGACGCGATTGCCACGAGCTACAATTCCCAGAGCCGCCGTTACACACATCCTTCAAACTTGCTTAGGTTGCAAAGAAGTAGTTGGCCCAGAATGGGCATGGATCTCTGGAAAATAATCTGTGTCTTTCTTTGAACGCGGGGGTCAAAGTTGGGAATGTCTCCACTTGGGGTTGTGGGTCAGTGCCTCTGAACGAAGCAGTTTTCCTGAGCCAGTCATGCGGCCAAACTCTGCCAACAACAACCCAAGCCCCGAGCCTCCAACCACTAAAACCAAAATCCAAAACCTCAATCATCTAAACCCAAAACCACACCCTAACCCCGAACTCCTGAATTCCAAACCGCAGACATTCCCAAGCCGTCAGCCCTGGACCAGCCCCCCAAAGTTAGCTTGTCGGCCTGTTCCGATGGCCGGCCCGCACCGATTCGATGCGCCTGCGCGGAAGACCCAGACGCTCATTTAGGGTTTGGGGCTAAGGGTGCTCCGGGGTTCCCTCAGGGTTCTATACGGTTTACGGTTTAGGGTTTAGGGTTTAGGGTTGCTTCATGTCTTTTTGAATGCGGGCTTCAAACACGCGCCGTTGAGCCAGAGCACAGAAACAAGGTCTTGCAAGGTTACAGAGGCTTTATCATTAGTACTGGTGTTCCCTTGCTGTCTGTGGATTCTACATACGCCAAAACCCTGTTCCAATTATTAAGGCCCTTGTTTTTTGCGTTTCTTGGGTTTGTTTGACATTGCGGATAGGTTTCTTCGTGGGTCCAGGGGGCTACTCCGCAATGCAGAGATGTTGGTAGTTCTGAAGTTTTAATGAATTGAGGCTTCCCTGTTAGGGATCTTTGAATATAAGGACCCTACATGGCCCCGCGACTCAGTGTTATATGATAGCAGCAGTCTTTCCCTACAGCTCCCATAGCACTAAGCACAGCCGTAGAAATCTTGCAACATCTCGCTAGCAGCCAAGCAAGCCTAGAAGGTACCGCCATGCAGATACCGGTGCATCCAACTACAACTTATTCAATACTGGCCTTCTTAGCCGGTGTTTTGCCCTTTTCCGAAGGTCGTTTAAGCAGCCAAGCGACCTTAAGAGGTATGTAATTAAGCCCCAAATGCCCGATACATGGGTCTTTGAACAGTTCCCGCTCTTGATTAGGGTTTAGGGTTTAGGCTAAAGCGTTTAGGGTCGGGTTTAGGGTTTAGGGTTTAGGGTTTAGGGTTTTGGTTTAGGGTTTAGGGTTTAGGGTTTAGCCCATCCCCTGAAATGTGTTGAATTCGTTTCGCCGACCTGTAGGATTCCAAGGTTTGGTGCCAAAACCAAACAACAGAACATCCTATGCAAAACATAGCGACTGCCCTGTGATCCAGTTTGCATCTCCCGATACCTCTGCATGATGACATTGTCTTGCAACCATTGGAACATGTCCCGAGTTCTATGCTGTTTGATCTCTTTGTCTGTACTTGCCCTGCTAATGGATTAGCATGCTATGCTACTCTTGTACGGCAGCACCTTCACGTCATGTTGTCGTCTTGGCATTTTTCCTGCCGCAGCCCCTTAAATCCCGAACCCTAAACCCTAATCCGGCTCCAGGCGCAACAGCGTGTCCCAAAGGTCACGGCGGTTCCGGGGCTGCAGTTGTGGCTTTCCTCGAGCTTCTTGCGGTTTAGTGTTGAGGCCTTCTTGGGTTTAGCGTTCCTACACCCTAACCCCTGATGGTGTTCGGCTCTTTTTTGGGGGTTGGCTGTCTTGAGCTTCTGGGTTGCAGGGTGTGGCATGAGATTTCGAAAGTCAGGCTTCAGAATTTGGGGGGAGTTTACGACTCTCGGGTCATATCGGTTTAGGGTTTAGGGTTTAGGGTTTAGGTTGTACCTCTGCCATGCACCAGAAGCCCCGATTCGTTTTGTGTGCTGCCGGCCTGGAACTTGGCATTCTGCCTTTCTCAACCCTAGAGCCCTGAGCCGTAAGGCTGTCGGGTCGGAGGAATCGCCGTAGAACCCATAAAAGCCCCTCTAGCCTCAACCCTAAACCCTATGTGAAACCCATAAAGCCCCCTGTGCCAATGATAAACCCCCAGACCGCCGATGCACAGGGCTTCGGCACCTCAGCCCCGAGGAACATCCGAGCGCCTAGTTGAGACTCTTACCGAGAAAGCCCGAAATCCTAAATCTCGAGTTTTTTTCCGGAAGGGTTTGGGGCAGAGGGCGTAGGGAGCACTCATCCCGAGCTGTGTTCGGTTGTTTGGGGTGAGGTATCCCTAAGTGTGTTCCCCTAATCCGAACTCCGACATGCCTGTACCGTGAGTGCGCGATGTTGTGACCCCACAGCGTCGAATTGTGTTCAGATGGCTTACAGACAGGGTAGCCGCAAACCCTAAACCTTAAACCCTAAACCTTAAACCGTAAACCTTAAACCGTAAACCCTAAACCCTAATCCCTAAACCCTAAACCCTAATCCCGAAACCGCTTTGGAGTTAGACCGGCGACCCCAAGCCCAAGATCTTGACAGCCGTAATGTCTAAATCCCGAATCCCTCAATGCCAACCCCTAAACCCTAAACCCTACACCGCTTTCAAAAAGGGCTTCAATAAAAGCCCCAAAACCCGCAATCAATCCTTAAAGCCCTCAACCCCAAAGCCCTGATCTAAGTCATGATGCTCAAAGCTTTCTCGGAGGTTTCTGTGCCAGATGTGTGATTCTGATGATGTTGTCCATTCGTAGTCATATTTTTTTTGCCATCGTTATCGTGATCATTGGCAGTATCACTTTTCTATCTCATCGTTTCTGTTCAAACTATTGATATTGTGATTTTGGCCCTAAACCCTAAACCCTAAACCCTAAACCCTTTCTCTATCTCATCGTTTCTGTTACAACTGTTGATATTGTGATTTTGGGGAAGGGTTGTTGTACAATGGGTCATGGTGCTGCTCCGAGGATCCACCAATCTTGGACGGTTTAGGACTCAGGGTTCAGGGGTTTAGGGTTTAGGGTTTAGGGTTTAGGGTTTAGGGTTTAGGGTTTAGGGTTTAGGGTTCCGGGCTCCGACCGGGTGGAGCAAACTGGGTAGGTAGGTTGGCTGCATGATATTATAGAAGCTCGATTGTGTAGTCATATAGTATTCCTTAGGGTTGCTGATGATAGTTCTACCACAACCAAGACCCAATTCTAGTTACTTATCTGAAGGTTCAGGTTTAGACTGATCGGCCTCTCTGTCTTTTCTACTTGTCTATATCTGTTTGTTTCCCTCTTGTTGTCCGGCTACTCTTTCTCACTCTTCCTCTCTCTATCTCGGTCTGTCGGTCCATGAATCGTGCAGCGAATCTCAATGATCCAAAAAGCACTCTTGAAGAAATTCACCCAGATCACCCCAGCTGCAGGCTTACATTGATAGCAGACGGACCCCAGTGCTGAGTCAAGTGGGCGCACAATGGAGGCCACATGGCGGCAAGCCATGCCGACAAACCAGAGAAGAACCACTTAAGGTTAAGAGCCCTGAGTTTTCAGAAAGACCAGTTCGGAAGTTCCCTGAGAAAGCTATGCAAACTCGTTTTGCACGACCTGAGCGAAAATGCCCAGTCGACCTTCTAAGCCACGTGTGACAGCACCCTGTTACAGAACCCTGAAATCCTGTATCAAACCCTTCTGACAAAATCATACCAACCCTTGTAAAAGCCTAAACCCCAGAAATCCTACAAGCCCCATCCCGATACATCCGACACATCCTACAAAAATAAATAAATAAACAAATATATATATATATGTATATATATATATATACATACATATGTTTTTGCTCCGCAAGCTCTAGATATATTTAAAGACTCTAAGTGCCAAAGCTAAATAGACCTTAAACCTAAACCCGCAAAGCCCCTCTTTCGGAGGTCTCCGCTTGAGACTTGCGCTCGGCATCTCGGGACCTTCCTGACCCTGAGGCTTCCACAGAGGGTTTAGGGTTTAGGGTTTAGGGTTTAGGGTTTAGGGTTTAGGGTTTAGGGTTTAGGGTTTAGGGGTTCCGGGTTTGGGGTGCCAGGTTCGACGTGCAAGTTGGGGAGGCCGCTTCTGTGCATAGCTCGGGTGCTTTCTTCCGTTGTGGAAGCGTTCACGTCTTGCCTAAAAGATCTTGGCCCAGTCATGCTCAAAGCTTATAGCGTTGACCTGAGTGTGTGACCACATGGCGGAGCCACAGACCTGCCATCGCTTCCTTCTGACGAAGTTGTTTTGCGTTGTCGTTTGGGGTTTCATCGCCTTGTCGGGCAAAGGGTGTGCCTCACCCGAAGGCACTTCGCCCGAAGTTGGCGAGGACCCCAACTCAGGCGTCGATAGCACACCACCTGCGTACACAACCGCATCAACAACATCAACGACGACTCCTGGTTTGAGCTTCGCAGGCATTTCCTCAGCGATCTCATTCCGGGAAGGGGAGGTGGACATTGCGTGGCTTCCTGCCGAGGTTTACCAACAAGGCAATCAAGATGGCATCGAGTATTTCCTCCTTTACGGTGATGGCGAGCTCAACCTGTCAGAGTCTGATGTGCAGGGCTTGGTTTCTCAGACTTCCGACATCCTGAACGCTTCAGTCCTGTCCTTAGGGGACACACTGGAGGCTGTCCTTGGAGGCCTGAAGCCGAGATCCGTGGTTTCGCTGCTGGTCTTAGCGAAGGGGCCCCAAGGCGAAGTGTCTGACAACAGGCGCGTGACAAAGGTCGCGATCGCGGCAAAGAGCCCTGAGCTGGCAGAGAACGTTACCATGTTGTCAATCACAGCGAACAGCAGTTTGCATATCAAGGCGATGCGCACTAACATTTCCATCATCGCCACCGGCATTGAGCCACCCCTTGTGGTCACAGGCATGTGTTTGACAGGCACGGACAGCGAGGGCACCGCGTTCCTTGCCTTTGTAGATGATGTCTCAAGCTTGGGAAACACTCTCGTGGCGACGACACATGATGCTGCCCTCACGGAGGTTTTTCAAACCCTGCAGCTGGATGCGACTATGGATTTTACAGGAGGCGACAGGGATGCAGGTAGCCGGCGCTTGGCGGTGAAAGGTGGTGTGCAGGTCACAGAAAAGGTGCAGATGGAGTTTGCTCAAAGCATTGCTATCGATCCATCTTTTGAGGTACAATTTCCCGGGTGGCACTTTGCCGTGGATATAGACTGGACGGGTGTCAACTCGCTGGAAGTCACAGCCGGTCTTGCGTGGTCACTGGGGGTCGATGTCAAGTACGCAGGCATCCAGGCTCTTATGAAGCATAACTGAGGACAACAACAGATCCCTAAACCCTAGACTCCTAGACCCTAAACCCTAAACCCTAAACCCTAAAACAGAAACCACAGTTGTAGACTCAGAGGGCCTCTGAGAACAGCCCAGGTATGAGCAAGATCGGTTACAAGTTGTTGGGCCTTCCGATTGCCAACAAAAGCTTCGGTCCATGGTTCATCTACCCGCCGGCCGTATTTCTTCGCCTGGTGGCCAGCATGGACTTCGAGGCTGACGTCTCAGTGTCCCAGGACCTCAAGAGCGTAGACCTCTGACTTATAGCACCCTTTAAGAGCTCTTGTCTGCGGATCCCTACTCTAATCCCAAGAAAGGGGGAGCCATTTTTCAAGTTCAGGACCTCAATATGCAATATCGGGGGCATTTCTGGCAGACGCAGACCGTGCATGTGAGCTTTCGGGATGGCGAATGGGACACCAGACACGAAGACTCAGGCTTGCAACAAAAACGTGAATTTCTTGAAGAGGCAGGCATGCGCCAAGAGGTATTATTGAGCTAAGGCGTGTCATCTGAAACCATCTGTTGATACATGATGGTGCCTCCCCAGGTCAAAGGTACGGTGGAGACCAGTGTGAAGGTAAGCTTCAGCCTCCTCGCGCAGCTCAGCGGCTTGGTGGGCTTCAAGTTTGCTCTAAGCCCAGGCATGTCTTTGGGTATGACCGTGGCCTACGACACGGAGAACCGCTTCCTCCGGGAGAAGGCGCCCCTGGAAGGCGCCCATGTGGAAGCCCTCGGTGTGTCTTTGACCTTCGGGCTTGGGGTGACCCTGGAATGCAGCGATGCCGTTGCGTGGGTCTTATCCAAGCTTTGTAGCTACATCAAGGCCATTGACCTCTACAAGTGGGATGCGACTCCCGTTCCGGTCCTGAGCCTGCCTCATCTCCAGCTTGTGCAGGAAGGTTGCTCAGCTCAAGCTGTACCTTCGCGGGCCCAGGAGAACGAGGAGTACCGGTGGTTGCTGGACTCTGAGGACTTCGGACTTCGTGTGCTAATCACGGAGTTTTGCCTCCATTGCGGGTTCGGTTGCCTGTTTTCTTAGGGTTTTGTATGGAAACCTAAACCCTAAACCCTAAACCCTAGAACCCTAAACCCTAAAACCCTAAACCCTAAACCCTAAACCCTCAACCCTGAAACCCCGTCGATGCCAGTTCAGGCCCTGCAGATCGCGGGGACGGAGCAAGAAGCGGAGGTGGATCTGGAGCTCATGGGCAGTCTCGCCAACCTCGCTTTGGGAAGTTGGGGAAAGATCTACGTCTTCTGGCAGCCTTTCCCTTTCGTGCAGATCATGGAATCTGTTGAACTCACGGCCTGGGAGCTTGCCTGGTGCACCGCTACTACGACCAGCACCAGCACTGGCGGTAGCAGCGATGAGGGTGGAACTCCTGCCATCACCAGCCCGCTTCCCGGAGAAGCAGTCTGCGGCTACCAGGAGCTTACCTCCTGCCAGGTGCAGGTGGCTATGTCGGTGAACTCACCATATAAGCTTTGTGAGACCGTCCAAGGGGCTCTGGGTTGTTACTGGACCTCCAACTGCTGTGATGCCAAGTACGGGATGATTGATGTGCCAGCTTACCTCGACACTCACATCAGTGGCCTCAGTGTTCTAAACTGCGATCTTGCCAACCCATGCCGCCGATGACGGCAGGCGAGCGTGCATCAGTTTTCAATGAAGCTACTAGTGTATGATTCTTAGTATTCGTCTTGGTATGGTTATTATTGTCACTATTTTTGTATTTGTCTGATTACTATTAATGTTATTACTATTATGGTGAGGGCTGCGGGAGTATGCTCTGATAGAGGTGCCCTGCAGATAGCGAAAGCCCGACATCGAAACACATGTTTGTCGGGATCCAAAGGTGGAAAACCAACAGAACACCACTGTCGACGGAAGCTGTTACTTGTTTTTCCTCAATCACGAACCCTAAACGCTGAAATCCTCAAATCCTCAACCCTAAACCCTGAACCCGAGATCGGAGCGTGCCGCTGCAGCCACTCCCGTTTGAAAAATGTCAGCTGCCGCGACCGGGGCTCAAGCTGACCAGCCGCTGAGTCTCACCGCTCCAAATGTGGGAACTCGATCAAGATGCCCCGTTCCAGGTCGCCGGATCCATATGGGAGTTTCCAAAAATAAGGGTACCTTATTTTGGGGTCCTTATAATAAGGATCCTATTATTTAGGGTACTATATTAGGGTCCCCTATTTTCGGAAACCCCCATAGGTGTGAGTATGCACCCTGATAAGAATTAATGCAAATACGATCCAGATTTTTACTACGAACCTTAAGAACCCCAATAAGAAGTGGGGGTTTCTGAACCAAGGTTCCTACATGAAAGCCTGCTTTTAGAGCGCTTCGGCGCGGGCGCACGAGACGCCTGCAAAAAGACTTCGGAAGGCACCCGCAGCCCTTAACCCCAAACCGTCTCTAATCCCAGCTCTCGGATTTGAAACCCTTAAACCCCAAACCACAAACCCTATATAAACCCTAAACCCTAAACCCTAAACCCTAAACCCTCAACCCTAAACCCTAAACCCTAAACCCTAAACCCTAAACCCTTCCCGTCTGAAAGTTCAGTGGCCGTCTTCCGAGCCTGAAGCCCCACCTAAATCCTAAGCCCAGTGCTTTCGAATCTGTGAGGTTTAGGGTTTAGGGTTTAGGGTTTAGGGTTTAGGGTCATAGACCAGTTGAAACCACGAAAGCCAACCACACCTCATAAACACCATGCAGCCCTCCCTAAACCCTGACCCTAGCACGAAACCCTAAACCTCCAAACCCCTAAACCCCTAAGCCCTGAATCCTAAACCCCTAAACCCAGAAACTGAACTTGAAACCCTTAAACTCCGTAAACCCTAAACCCAAAATCCTCCGAAACTCTCTGAACCCGAAACCCCAACCCCCAAAGCCCTAAACCTCTGAAGCAAATACCTCCTACGCCCTCAGCCCCAAGCCCTAAACCCTGTATACCCTACATACCCTAAACCCTCAACCTTCAACCTCAAACCCTCCGAAACTTTCCCAAAACCCCCCCACCCCCACCCCTAGAGGATCTCCTTAAAGGGGGGGTGCTATAGGGTTCAGGGTTTAGGGTTTAGGGTTTAGGGTTTAGAGTTTAGGGTTTAGGGTTTAGGGTTTAGAGTTTAGGGTTTAGGGTTTAGGGTTTATGGTGCTATAGGGTTCTATAAAGGGATCCCCTCGAAGCCTCGCAGGTCTTCGTCTCTTTGCTTCGAGATCTGCGGTCGGCAACTCTTCGGCCGCTCCGGGACCCTGAGGCCTCGCGCCCCCCCGTTCTGCTCGAAGGGCGTTTAGGGTATGTACAGTAGGGTATGTAGGGTTGAGGGTTTAGGGTTTAGGGTTTGAGGGTTTAGGGTTTTAGGGTTGAGGGTTGAGAGTTTGGGGTTGCGGGTTTAGGGTTCAGAGTTTCGGTTTTGAGGGCTTAGAGTCCTTTCTGCATTGCCTGCAAGCTTAAACGTTGGTAGGACAAGCGAGGAGAAGATCAGTACTCAGAGTCAGATATAGTAATACCACGACGACGACGGCTACTATTGCTACTGTTATTTTTTGCTGTTGTTCTTATTTGTGATATTACAAATTCACAACATTAAGAAGTAAGACGTCGCCAATAATCGCTATATGGTGTATGTACGCGGTAAATTGGGCCAGTGCCCCATTATTAAGGTCCTTATCTTCGTAGTTGCCGCTGCAAGCAGATCATCTGCAGCCTGTGAGCATTGTCGTAGGTCCTTCTAATCGTAGGCCTGCATGGATGTTCGGCTTGTGTCTAGTGGACAGTGGAAGCTTGGTTTGCAACTTAGCATGCGTGGAATCCCTACGTCCTTTGCACTGAACCGTTCCCTTCCCTCTTCTAACATAAGGTATAAGGGCCTTAATAATTAGCATAGGGTAGTTTTGGCACCCACTATCCTATAAAATACAATAAGGAACCCCCAAAATAGTAGTGGTACTGACCCTAAACCCTAAACCCTAAACCCTAAACCCTAAACCCTAAACCACTGACTTAGGCCCCCACATTAGCCTCAGGCCTGTGGTCCAGCCGTCCGGCAGATGTCCAGCTCGGCCTCAGTGATTCAACTTTCGGAGTGAGACTCGCGGCCGGCATTTCGGGCGCGCACCTCCAACATAGCGGCCTTAATAGTTAGAATAGCGTTTTGGGGCCCATTAAGGGAGCCGACAAATACGACTGGTCAAGGTCGTGCGTCGCATGCTCCCTGCCGTCCACGCTTCAGCTCAAGGAGCAGAAGCTTTTGTATACCCATCCCTTGCCCTCAAAGGTCGAGGTATATAGGGGCCTAAATAATTACCTATACTATTTTGGGGGTTCCTTATTATAGACCCCTAAGCGCTAAAGACGCTCAGAGCTGAACCAGAGCTGAACCCATTTGCCTCCGACCTGTGGGAGGCGGGTTCTGTCCTTCCGCACCGGGATTCGGGCCTTCTCCACCGGCGGGGGGGTTTCCCTCAAGTTGCTGCGAAGCTCGGGCGACGCGCTTGGGTTCAGGGTTTGGAGCTTCGGAACTTCGGGACTTAGGATGTAGAATTCGGGCCTGGGGTGCCCGCTTTTGGCAAAACTGGGTCGGTGGAGAAGTTTCGCTGATGGCTCGAGGCCGCACTGCCATCAGCCGCGGTTGAAACACGTCTTTCGCGCAGTGCTCGTCGCTGGTTTGCTTGGTCTGTGCTCAGGAGCTCACTCTCGCGCTAGGTGACTGGGTGGCCAAAGGTGCTACTTTCGAGTTGAGTCCATGAGTGGCCACTTGGTGCAGGTCCCGATGGGTGGTGACAGGGATTCTGTTTGTGAATGCATCTGACGGTGGAACGTTGAGACATCGATGAAAGACGTGAGCTGCGGCAGGTGCAACTAGTCTGAAGTGCATTAGGCCCGGAAGAGCAAGATTCAACACATAGTATTTTCATATTCTCGGCGACGCTGGGCCAGGATGTAAAACCATGCAAAGCGGCATCAGCTCGTCTGTGCACCTCGGTTGAAGCATGAGGGTGCCTCATGTCAACAGCTCCTGCAGCTTCTGGAAAGGATGCGCCAGCTTCCATCAGCGCTTTGGTTGTCGTCGTCACGTCAAGGGAGCACCGCGTGATGTCGGTTTCGGGCTTAAACTTCCTAGGGGTGTAAGATCCTGAGTTAGTTAGGAAACAAGCTGGCTGTTGAAGAGCCGCATGCTTCAGAGAAGGAGAGGCCATTCTTGCCACAGGTGGCCCGCTTCGCTAGTTGCCTGCCACTCGCTCACCAGCTCGGATGTCTCCTGCTACCCCAAACCCTAAAACCCTCAACCCCAAACCCTCAACTCTAAACTTCGTACACCCTCACACCTCCCAGCTGTGAGAGGGGATACTGGTCTGCTCCTCCCGCCTAGCAGCCTGGCCTTGCAGAGTCCGACTGCTGCTAGAAGGCCAAGTGGCTGAGCCAGAAAGACTTTGCAAATCCGGGGTGAAACTGAAGTAGTTGCAGCTTGTGGCGTGGCGCGGACTGCGGTGGACCTATCGGTGCAGCCGGCACTTCCGGGCTCCTATAGTGGGGGTTTCCAAAAATAGGGGACCCTACTATAGTACCCTAAATAAGAGGATTCTTATTATAAGGACCCCTAACATAAGGTACCCTAATTGTCGGAAACTCCCTAGTAGCATCTTCCGGAGGCAAGGGCGGAAAGGCACACTGGAGCTTGAGGGGACGGCAGATGCAGACACGGTGAGGTCGGCAAGTCCTTGACGCCAGTCCTTGCGGCAGTTAGGATAGATGGAGGATCTTCTGCACCTGTTGCCACACGCAGGGCCCAAAGCTATTTTTGCCCCCTGACTCGGTGCAAAGCCTGAGGAGCTTCCAAAGCATCATCGGGCTGTAGGAATGGACGAGCTGCCTTGGTTTAGCACAGCCGCGAAGTCATGATTAGGGCGAAGGGTGCGACAGGAAGGTGTCGGCAATCCTCAACGGAATCGTTGCAGTCCGAACCATGGCATGACGGTTCTCTAGCCGAGTAGCAGTTTTAGTCGCAGGTGGCTGTGAATGAACCTCCGATCACCAGAAGATCCGAGCGTTGCAGAACCGCAGTGCCTAGACCCTACGTCAGGACTCGCCTTTCTGGAAGCCGGCCTCACACAGCAGGAAACCCTAAACCCTAAACC